>SJYW01014604.1:0-55251 GCA_006410735.1 Raphicerus campestris
GGGAGCGGGGGCAACCCTATGAGCACTCTAAGGGACTTCACAGGCCATCTGGTCCTACGGCAGCATTTCACAGAGGAAGTAACGGAGCCACGGAAGATGGAGTGGCAGTCAAAGTCCCAGCACTGGACCGCACGGCCAGGGTGGACCCATACGATTGGTGAATCTGCCTTGGTACGGCTCAAAGTGCCTTTCTCAATGAGTTTCCACCTGTAGCTGATGGGAAAGGAGGCTGAAACTGCGAGTCAGAGTCAGATGAAGGAGGGCAGGAGAGATAAGCGGGACGAGGTGAAAGAGATACCAGGACTGCAGGGAAGCCTGTGTCTGGAGTCAGAGCCAGAAGGTTAGGCAGAGAAATCTTTACGTTTCCATTCTCCCTACTCTTTTTCTCTTTTTCCCATGATTACTTACAATAGCGAGAATTGGTTAACCTACATTTTGAGGCTTTTTTTTTCTTTTTCCTTGGATAGCAATAATTATTTGTGTCAAGATGACTACTCAAATGACAATGTGATTTCAATGAGAAAAAGTTGCAGAATAAACTGTAATTATTTGGACAGTCACTTGATCAGGTTTTCTTTTCCTTGTCACATCTTAAATGATTTATGAAGTTACATGTGGGTGTCTGCTGAAGAGGTTACTTAACATGTTTTAAAGTCATTTTTTCTTATTCTTTTCCATTTCAAGTGCATAACAGTTTGGGGGGC
Source organism: Raphicerus campestris (assembly GCA_006410735.1). Classification (NCBI taxonomy): domain Eukaryota; kingdom Metazoa; phylum Chordata; class Mammalia; order Artiodactyla; family Bovidae; genus Raphicerus; species Raphicerus campestris. Next base: position 705 of record SJYW01014604.1, read on the forward strand.
TTTTTTCCCCCTTCACTTTCAGTTTGGTTTAGATAGAATAATAGACCAGTTAAGCTAATTTAAACTCCGATGTCACTTGCTCCTGACATTAGCCATCTTAAAAAGCAGCATTTTTCTTTGTCAAGTATTCTGACATATGCATTACTGCACCTAGCAACACTTTCACTACAGTAAATTACTTGAAGTGTTAGACCAGTAAAGATAGTCTCAGAGAGACTCAATTCGTAGTTTAAAAAAAAAAGAGAGAGAGAGAAAACAAAGTAAGTACACTCCCCTCTGAGAAGCCACATGCTACTTTGCATATTAAAGGTTCTGGGAAGTTCTGCATTTAATACAGCTCTTTGACAAAATTTAAATCAGCATTTCTCAAAATTTTGACCCAGAGTCTTTTGAGTTTCTTGGGTTTCCCTTGTGGCTCAGCTGGTAAAGAAGCCACCTGCAATGCAGGAGACATAGGTTCGATCCCTGGGTTGGGAAGATCCCCTGGAGAAGGCAAAGGCTACCCACTCCAGTATTCTGGCCTGGAGAATTCCATGGACTGTATAGTCCATGGGGTCACACGACTTTCACTTTTCACTTTCTCTTCAGTTTCTTTAATTTTACTAACATTGCTAGGGATTATGTTGTACCAGAAACACTTTGGAAATATGCTGATTTAGCTGATATATACAAAATTCAGTTGTATAATGTTGATCCACTATCTTCCTCTAAATAAGAAAAACTAATGAGAAAACGAGGACATCAGGGGTGAATGTTCTGAAAGCTGAAATACACATTTTGACCATGGGAGGAATCACAGCTTTAAAGGAGGGCTCTGAAAAAATTTTGCCTTGAACATATTTTAGAGAGGTGTGAATCTGACATAGTTTAACGGCAATTCTCAATACCCATTGAATCCATACTCTGCAGCTCCCAAGTCTTGCTTTGTAACAGAGCATTCCTGGATTCAAACAGGTCCTGCCACAGTCGATTTTAAGTGGCAGCTAGAAGAGTTGTTTGTAATCACTACACCTGGAGTTCAGTACCTGAGATGCTTTTACTGGTTAGAAAGGTCAAGTAACAAGGTTGTGTGTATGAGCAAGCCGCAGTAAAGTCTTTGAATGGCAAGGGGATTGTTTCCCTTTTATCTTTTATTAAAGGGGATCAGGTGTTTGCCCATAAGAATTGCACTCCAAGCAACATGCAGTTCTATTCTGGAATATGCCCATAAACTAGAGATATGTCTGTTTAAATAAACATAAAATCATGAATATCCTACAGCCAAATGAAACAGTGGCATTTAGGAGCAGAGGCAGACAAAAATCAACTTACTTACTTTTTTTTCCCCTTCCTGAATGAATGACTTAACTTTGAGATTATCTAGATTTTCCCAGAAAAAAAGAATGAATAATCACATACATCCTAATATTTACATATGTCACTCGGTATATCTTCTAATTTGCATCCTGCAAAAATGCACGTAAAGAGAGTATTTTTTTTAAATTGAAGATCTTAAATATTGTCCCTGAAATGATACAAAATTTATTGAAGAATTCAAGTCAGCATTTTTGGTCGGAATACTACGTATTCTTTACTTTTCAGTCCTCAGTCTCGCTCTCCTATTCCTCAAGTCAGACTAGAGGGGAATTATTCGTTGCACTAGCCTTGGAGTTCTTGTATCTACTTATTTTGAAACCTTTCATTTGTTGCGACAGCTGCAAGGTGTCCCTTCAAGGATTTTGCTTTTTTGATTTATACTTTTATACACTCAAATCTCAATTGAGATATCTGCGCTTCATTCCATTTTCTGACCTTACACTATCAAGCCAGAGTGACCCCCAATCTCTTAGGACTGGGCTACATTCCAAACCAGGTTATGGAAGCACAAGGGCAGAGAATCAAAGCCACACATCACCCCGGGCCCCAAGGAGACACTTCATGTAAAGCCAAGTGAAGGCCGGCCAATCAGCAGAGCTCGTTTATTCACCCACGTGAGAATTCTCAACTCTCCACCCTTTGAACTTTTGACATTATTTTTGAGTGTGTGTAAGTCCTGTTTATTCCAAACACAAAAGACAGACAGATGCTCAGTTTGGCATGGAAATCGGCTTCATGGAAATAAATGTTCTTTCTTTTCCGATCCCTTTTTTTTTCCTGGTGGGGATGGGTACTGCCTGACACGCATCGTAGTTGCTGACATATTAGTGAGTCTCCCCTGCATCTGTTTCTGGTTATTGTTCTCCTCACGACACACCTGTCATTGTGCCCACGCAGTGAGGCGTTTCAGATAATAAAAATCCCTCCGAGCCTGGTCAAATGGACGTGGTAGTCAATACGGCTGTGTGCTAATGTATCTGGAAATCAACTGAGCATGAGTGCCCGAGCACTCCCCTGCCCTCCCAGCCGTGTCAGCAGGACCGTGTTCACTTAAATGCTGTCTTGATCAGAGAGGGAATGAGACTAGAATCTACCTTCCAACAGAAATCTTTTCAAAATGCTTCTTTCTCCTGAACACCAGGTCTGCTTTTCAGCAGTGGGAAGGTTTTAAACCTGCTTAAATACATATTTTAAAATATTACTTACATTGATGTAAAATATTCCTTACACTGATGTAAGAATGCAAATTTGAACTCGGCATGATGCAGACCTGTTTGTTGCTGAGTTGAGGACGTGAATGTTGAGCCCTGGGTACCATGCTTAGATGTGATGAGCATTCAACACATTAAATTGTTCTTTTTGTGATGGTCACAGTGAGTCTGATAACACCCCAGGGAACGAAACATCTGTTTATATTCGTGGTTCACATGGCTCATGGGGACCAAGTGGTTTGCTCGCTCACATCACACCTCCAGTAAATGGAAGAAGCTGCCGCCTCCCGCTCATGACAGGTGGGAGGTGGTGATGACATCCTTACAGTGGAGCAGCAGGGATGAGCACATTTCTTTGTAGTGTAAACCAGGTCCATGGTCTGTTTACGGCAGGCTAGCAAACGACTAAATGACCCCTAACAGTTTAAACAGCAACTTGAGTTTGGGGACAGGCTATGTCTAAACCCTAATTTATATCCCATTGAAAAGCCACCCTCTTCTGTGAATGAGACCAAGATTGGGAACAAAGGAAAATAGTACCCTCTCTCTTTTTCGAAAGAGGTTTGTGAATGTTGTGTCAGTTGAATTGTTCTATTTATAAGGCCTTTGTTTTTCCTTACTGTAAAACTCTTAAAGACACTCCATTACCCAGTACAATTCAATATGACTGGAGCTTGCAGGGGTCTTGATCTCCACGTACAGTACGCCACAGGAGTGATTTATAAACCACAATCCCAGAGCATCCCAAGACCAGGAATGAATTGAGGCTTCAAAGTGAACACAAGTGCTATGAATTCCAATGTTAGACCAGCACAAGAAATGTCCCTAAACTCATTTCCTGCAAGTGAGAATGGGGATGTGGTTGGAGGGAATTAGGGGGAAAGGCAAACCCCATAAGGAATGAGGTTTGTACCCAATTAGCTTCTTTTCATATTACGGGTTTAGGGAGGCCAAGTAATCCCAAGATGGCTCCAGTCATTTTCACGTTGGCAAAGAGGAACAATATCTCTTTATAACAGTGTGAGGTCAGAAGGAGAAAGGCTAGAGAGAGAAAAGGAGAGAGCTATCCACAAGAGGACTGCAAATGCTCAGAATTCCCTGGGCGTGAACATTGTTGCAAACAAAAAAAAAAGAAAAGGAAGAAAGAAAAGATATTATAAAATTAATAACTTGAATGTGTGATCAATAAAAATAATTATCCTTGCACAGTCCATTTTTCATAAAGCACTCAGTGGCCTGAAAGTAATTTTTGACATGGATACGGGAGCAAAGCTCTTGAAATGCACAATTATCCCAAATTTTCTTTTCTTACAAAAGACTTTCCTGTTCATATCTCAGTGTGTTTTTTCTTCCTGTCTTCTCCGCTCAACCGTTTGGTCTAAAGACAGTCAGGGAACTAAATATATATTAATTAGAACTCTTGGGGCTGGCATCAGTGAGATACAATTATACCAAACGGATGCCATTCCAGGCTCTGATAGCTTCATTTAAATTCCTGAATAAAACATGAAATATCTTTAATGAGAAATGAATATAGTTGTCAGTAGGGAGTAGTTCTGATACTGTTACTGGTTGAGATGGAGAAGATGAAGATGTAATGTGAATACCTCCCATTTTATATAAAAATGATGGTTGTTAGAAAAGACAGATCCCTCTTCGGAGACGTCATGTGTGCAACAACAACAAAAAAATTACAGGGCCTAACAGCACAATCTTCTCCCAAGGAGCTGCGGCTTCTGTGAATCTGCCGACACAAACTCGCTCTGTCACCAGGAAAAAGGATCACCTCCAGCAGCATCGGTGACAATGAAGACGAGATGTGTATAAGAGACAGGTCCAGGAGGATCCCCTGGAGAAGGAAGTGGCAACCCACTCCAGTATTCTTGCCTGGAGAATCCCATGGACAGAGGAGTCTGGTGGGATATAGTCTAAGGGGTCACAAGAGTCAGACATTATTTGAATCTAATAATTTCTCCAGTTGGATTCTATCTTTCTCTAAGTTTTTAAATTGAGGTGAAAACACAGATGAGCCAGACCTAGAGATTTCTAGTTTTAAATTCACATTTTAAGTATTTGGTTTGATAACATGAGAACAAATGATTTGTAATTCCAGTGGGCCTTAGTGAGCATAGAATTAAACAATCTAATGCTTCTTGAAAATGTATTTAAGAATCGTAACATTGAGCTGGAATGCTGTCTTAATAATTCTNATTCTGTTGAGAGCAAAAGAGACACAGGTGCATGAGCATTTATCTCCAATCTCTGTCTTCCAAGATAGCCACTGCGTGAAATCAGTCCAAGAAATAAGCTCTGCATGGCCAGGCCTCTTGGATCACAGGCCCTGGGCAGCCCAGGTCTGAGCCCCAGGCTCCAGAATAAGCATGTTCACCTGTTGGGCTGTGGCTGGTGTTTGCTTCTCTTCTTCCCAGGGGCTTCCCTTTATTCATTTTGTCTTTGATCATTCAAATAGCGACATGCTGCCTTCCATTCCATTCAGACTACACCTATCTCAATTCCAGGTCAACTTTAAGCACCTTAGAAACCTGACCAACAGTGGTCGGTTCTTGGTCCACCTACCATTGAAATGGGAGGGTCAGTCTTCAGACTGGGCAGAACTGGCCAGCAGTTGGTCTGGAGCCACAGAGGAAGAGGAGGATCGAGAGTGTCCCTGTATCACCCATCACAGTGCAGAGCTACTTTAAAGGACAAACCAAATACCCCTCTGTTCTTTTTTTCCTAAGAGACAGACATGATACAACTCTGTCTTTACAAAGTAGATTGAGGTCAAGTGAAGCAGCTAGGATGGTAAGGTGATAAAGAGTTTGTCTTCCTGTTAATTTGTGCAGCGCCCACTGGACAAATCGATGGGTACCCACGTATAAAGAGGAAGGTACTGAGGTGAATTGGGCTGGGTCATCACCTTTGCAGGGCTTCTCGTTGTTGCTGTTTAGTTGCTAGGTTGTGTCTGACTCTTTGTGACCTCGTAGACTGTAGCCCACCAGGCTCCTCTGTCCATAGGATTTCCCAGGAAAGAATACTGGAGTGGGTTGTCATTTCCCTCTTCAGGGGATCTTCCCGACCACGGACTGAACGCACGTCTCTTAATTCTCCTGCAATAGCAGGTGAGTTCCTTTGCCACTAATACTCCCTGGGAAGCCCTGCAGTGCTTATGGCAGCAATTTCCAAACAATGCTCTTGCATACGAAGGCTCTCCAAGATCTGCCCCTCCCATCTCTGTGATCCATCTCACCCTGTGAGAGTGGAGGCTGTGATGCTGCGCTTTTAGCTGAGTTCCCAGATGATGCTGGCATTGCTGGTGCCAACCCAGACTTTGCATAGGAAGGATCTAGCTGGCTGAGCTCTCCAGACTCTTCCATGCCTCCAGGTCTTCAAGCGATCGCTCTCTCTACCAAGACTGGCCTCCTCCCCATCTGTCTCTCAGATGTTGCTGTGCTCTGTGCAGTTTCTGAACCCTTCTCTTTCACTCCTGGGGACCCCAAGAGTCCTAAGGGCATCTTCTGCATCAAGTATGTATAACCATTTTTTCCCTACTTATTGACTTGACCATTACTGCCTCATCTGCTAGGATGGAAACTATTATTGAAAGAAATTATACATGTAATGGGTCTAAGTTAGTGCCTGACACATAATAAGAATTCAAGCATAAAAACAAACTCATAGATACTGAGAATATAGTTGTAGTTGCCAGGGGGATGGGATGGGGAATGGAGTCAAATGGGTAAAGCAGATCAGAGAGTACAAAGTTCCAGTTACAAAATAAGTAATTTCTATGTAATGTGCAGCATGGCAACTATAATCAGTAATACTACACTACATATTCAAAATTTTTGAGAATAGATCATAAAAGTTCTCATCACAAGAAAAAAAAATTCTGTAACTATGCATGGTGATAGACTTTAACTAGACTTATTGTGATTATTTTGTAATGGATACAAATATTGAATCATTACATTGTACACCTGAAACGAATATAATGCTATATATCAATTATAGATCCAAAAAAAAGTTTACAAATAAACATTTGTTGACTAAATGGGTTAAAAAAAATAAATGACAGAAATAGATAATATAACCTGTTGAGCTTCTCTAGGTTTATACTTTCCTATGTAAAATACATCTAAAGATTTGTCCTGTCTAGGCTTGTATGAAACCAAGAAATCTGGATAAGTCGAAAAAACACATTAAATTTTATTTTTGACTTCCCTGAGACTAAATAACAATTTGGCTAATTTGCTTTTGCTTTTCAATAGTGACTTTTATTTTTCCAAAATTGATTGAATCTATCATTTGCTTTGATCTTGCCCTTTGTTTTTAAGCCTGTATGTGTCTTTTTGTTTCAGGGATGGATCACTAATAGTAATGACAGTCTTAGCTAACTTTTCCTGAGTTGTGCAGGAGTATTTCACGTGCGTTAATGCAATTCATCCCACTCAGTTTCCACACCCCCATGAACAAAGAAACAAGAGAACTGAGAGGTTATTGTTCCTACCCAAAGTGCACCAATCACTGTACATAGCTAATGGCCTAGTCATTATCTCTGCACAAAACAAAGCAAGACATATGCATGATAAAATTGTATAACATGAGATTGAATTGAGGTGGGGACACATTCCCTTGTCCTGACTTGCTGAGGCAACAAGATAGAAGAAACTTGGCCTCAAACAATTCGACATAAAATAACATACATTTTAGGGCTTCCCTGGTAACTATCTCAGTAAAGAATTCACCTGCAATGCAGGAGACACAGGTTCAATTCCTGGGTCAGGAAGATCCCCTGGAGAGGGAAATGGCACCCAACTCCAGTATTTTTGCCTGGAGAATGCCATGGACAGAGGAGCCTGGTGGGCTGCAGGCCATGGGATGGCAAAGAATCAGACATGACTTAGCAAATAAACAACAACAATACCATAGGTTTTTAAGCATTTGTCAGCCTGGTCAGGAGATTTGGAAAGCTTGCATCTCATCCCAGCGTGTCACTCCATATCGTTGTCTCTCTGTCCACAGGGTAAGCATAGGATAACTGAGTGGGTCCATTGAAAAATGTGCTTGTCTCACTACCAGTTGGTTTGGCCTTGATGTCCTACAGTCACCCTGCTCCTGCCGTCCTGGCCTTCCTCCTCCAAGGCTCTATCCTACGGCAGCCTCCCTGACTCCATCGGATGCAGTTGCGGGTTGTTTTATGGGTGCAGACCAAGGGGTCCCTCTGCATCAGTGGGGTGCCCAAAAGTCACAGCTGTCCCCACTGTTTGCCATGTTTAAGCCAACATGGCTTTAAGACCCCCGCGCATTCCCCTGTTACCTGCATACCTGCTGGGGCAGAAGCTGGGTCTGCTTGGCTCAGTATATTTGTGCCTGTGTGCTCACTCACTTCAATCATGTCTGACTCTTTGTGACCCCATGGGCTGTAGCCCACCAAGATCCTCTGTCCATGGGATTCTCTAGCCAAGAATGCTGGACTGGGTTGTCCTTATGCCTCTGCCATACATAAATATCCCCAACTCTGTATCAGCAAGACTGTTGGTCATGTAAAAGTCTAACCATGACAACAGCTGTCATGCTGTGTGTGCTCCCTTTGTGATCAGCTAGAATCTGGTCTTGGATTATCCTACTGGACCCTCAGGGAAATGAAAGACACCTTATGATCTGACACCACCAATTTCTACGGATTCATGTCTCACTTTGCCTCCACTGAACTGTATTCCTCCAGCCATGCCAAACAGACTCCTGCATGCTCTCATGCGTCCTACTGAGGCACCATTTTACAGATGAGTAGACTGAGATTTGGAGTGAGAAGTAAGATTGCAGTGAGAAGGTGACAGAAGTGAAGATCAAAGGTTCACTTTTAACTACCCTTAACCTATAAATTATACTACCAGAGGAGAAAAAAAATTTTTTTCCTAGTTTCTCTCTCTTCCAAACACCAGGAGAGAGCATGTTCAAGGCATTCAGCGTTTTGAAGGACTGGGCTTGTGCATCCTGGTTGTCTGTAAATACCTCCATTAAACAGGCACACTGGGGACCCTAGGGGCGGCTGCTGCTGCTGCTGTAAACAGTGGTCTAGACAGGAAGCGGGAACAATGTATGTCCCCCATTAATGAACACTTAACCTTCCGATTTCAGCAGTTTGGGCTGGGGCACTATGAGCTGCGGAGTTGCCTGTTTGGGGTGTGCGACCTCTGACTACAAAACGGAAAGTCTTTGCAGGAAACTGTTCCCCATCTTAAGGGTTTTCCCTGTTTCCTCCTCCCCTACAGGATGGAAGCCTGTGGTAATGGGGTTGAATTGCAGAAAATAGGGGTGAAGACAGGGATGGGACTAGGGAGAGGTGAGGGAGGCACTTGTATTGGGCATAACATTCAATAGCTGCCCCCAAATCTAGGTAATCAAGATAAGTAGAATTTTCATGCAATATTTTAAAAATTCGAAATTAATGCAAAAATCCATGATAAACAAACAAAATTGTAAATAAACACAGCATCAGTACTACCAATTTCCCCTTTTGTCTTGGGATCCAAAATGGCTCTGTGTGGCACTGGGTAGGGATGAAATTGGTGGAGGAAATTTAAATTTGAGGTGCTTATAGAATCTTGACTAACGAGGCACTTTCTGACTCAGACTCAGTCAGAGAAGGCAGAAAATGCAATTATCTGAGATTTTTTTTTAGTAATTATTTTTTTTTTCTTTTGAGGTGTCACTGTTTATAAGGAGGAGGCAACTAATCTTTTCTCTCCAGAGCTCTGGCATAGACATTCTGGGACTTCAAACGTCCCTTCCTGCCTATAACCTTGAGCCGGACCTAAAGCTTCTCTACTCGTCACTCCTCATTGAATAAAGCACGTGGTCACTTTCAAGTAATAAAATCTCTAGCCTAGGACCCCTTCAAACTTTCATGCTCAGTGCACTGAACGCCTCTCTGTTTGTCTGGCTGAGGATTCAATCCCTGAGCGAGAGAGCTTGCATAGGAAAAGAAGTCAGGGTCAGATTTTCCTCTTCTCTGAGCTACTGTCTCCTTCCCTTGCTTTTTTGGTTTTGTACTCTCCAGGGATAGCACACAGAGAGGAGGAGAGGGGAGGTATGGGAGTAGGCTTCTAACTTTGGGACAGTTGAAAGCCAGCATCGATACCTTTTAGGTGTGGCAGAAACCAGATATTGAATCTTTTTCTCATGGAACCACTTGGGGTGGGGGTCTTTGGGCACCTCCTTATTGTTCTTTGTCATTTTTTTAAAAATTTAACTGCTCTGGGTCTTCGTTTGCAGCCCATTGGCTTTCTCTAGTTGCCACAGAAGGGTTTAGTTGCCCCGAGGCATGTGGCATCTTAGGTCCCCCACCAGAAATGGAACCCACGTTCTCTGCATTGGAAGGTAGATTCTTAACCACTGGACAGCCAGGGAGGTTCCCTGTTCATGATCTTTAATCCCAGTTCCCTTGATATGGCCAAAGTTTCCTTCAGATGGACACAAGTCAACCACAGTCCTGTTTCCATGGTTCCGCTCCCAAGGCCCCTCCCATAGTCCTGTTGGTTAGAGCTCTCTCAATAGAACTCAACCCTGCTTCCTTATAAGAGATCCTCGCCATACCCTGAGGATTTAAAGCTCTTGGGGACAGCCAACCAAAGAGCACAGGCACCTCCCAGGACACCCTGGTCTTTTAGCTCTAATGCTCCTCAACAGAAGCACTACAGATGGCATCCATCTGAGGATCAAACATATATTCCCTCTTCTAACACCCACACATACCTGTCAATGGGCACAGGACAGACTTTCCAAGTGGTTCTTCTAAGGTACCTGCCAATCAGTCCAAGTAAAAGGAGAAGACACAGGCTTCCCCAGTGGCTCAGCGGTAAAGAATCTACCTGCAATGCAAGAGACGCAGGAGATACAAGTTCGATCCTTGGGTGGGGAATATTCCTTAGAAGAGGGCATGGTGACACAGTCCAGTATTCTTGCATGGAGAATCCCATGGACAGAGTAGCCTGGAAGGCTACAGCCCATGGTTTCACCAAGAATCGAAATGACTGACTGAGCATGCGCACACGCAAAAGGAAAAGACACACTCTCCTCTAAAAGCATGAGGCTGGGAATCACAGAGAACAGACAGCACTCTCTCTCTAAAGACATTATTCAGTTTCCTAAATAATTCTTAGTTTTTTTTCTTATGCAGTCTAGAATTTTCACCATAACGTCACACCAAAAAGTCGCATCAAAGATGTATTTTTAATTCTCCCTAAGCAATACAGGAGAATTCATATATGGCTGAACTGTTTTTTTTTTTTTTTTTTAACATAAAGTGTAGGCTAACAACAAGCACAATTCAATGTGGCATTATTAGAAATGGTGTCTTTCCTAGATATAGTTTGACCTTATACAGTGAAAACGATCACACACACATACACACACAAACCTGAATACAAATGGAAGATATGAAAAGTTTGACACCACGTCATGCTCTCAGATCATGTGGGGGTAATTTCTCTCAGCCAGATTTATGGATTTTTCTCTCAGAGCTAACATCTATTTGTTAATTTCTGCTCCTATTGCCCTCAGGCAAGACTCTGTTGACTCATGCCTGATCCGCTATGCACTGAGCCGCCAGCCTAGTCTTCCTGAATGTAGGTCACTTCCCCTCTTCTAGACCACCCTGGATACCTCTGCCTACAAAATCTTCCTAAAATAAAAGGTGATCCTGCCTTTTCCTTCTATAACCATCAATGACTCCCTAGCACCTACTGAACAAATTTCAAATGTTTAGGCATGTTTTCCTTCTGTAACTTCATTTCTTGTTTCCTATATACAAAATACACCTATCCAATCCAAATTTACTGTGGTCCCAAACACCCACAATTTCCAACCTACACACACAATAAGTATTTAGTAAATGCGTTGAAGATGGTTCTAAGTGTTCATGTTATTAAAAGATTATTGGGAAGGTAATACTTAATCTGTAAAGGGTATTTAACAGTGTCCATGAGTATAACTATCAGCTCTGGGCTCAACGGAGAAGTCAGTCTGCTTTCAAGCTGACTCGGTGGCTATTGGTGGGATTCAGTTCCTTGTCAGATCCTCCACTGAAGGCTCAGGCCCTTACTGGCTGTTGGCTGGAAGCTGCTCTCTGATCCTTGATGAGTGAACTCTCCGTAGAGCAGCTCACAATACGGTAGCTCAGCTCATCCATGTGAGACACCCAAGAAGAGCCTGGGAGAAAAGGTGAGCAAGCCAGAAGTCACGGCCATTTCTAACCCAGTCTCACAAGGACACCTCATCACATGTGCCATCATCTGTCCACGGAGAGCGAGGCAGTAGGTCCAGCCAAACTCAAGGGAGGCAACTCCACAAGTGCGTGTGTGTCAACAGATGGGGATCACTGAGAACCTTCCTGGAAGTCTCCTACCACAGAGACGGTGGAAAAAAGACTGCTCTAAACGCCCACTCCAGTGTTCTTGCCTGGAGAATCCCAGGGACGGGGGAGCCTGCTGGGCTGCCATCTATGGGGTCACACAGAGTTGGACACGACTGAAGTGACTTAACAGCAGCAACAGCAAACTCCCAAAGTATAGGAACTGAGTAACTGAACAGGGCATTTAACTCAAGATTTGGTATACAACACTTGGGTGATGGAGGGGGAAGACAGAGATGATTCAGGGGCATAAAGAAGTCAATGAAAGTTTGTTCAGCACATGGAGGGCACGAGGTTAAAGTGAAGCTTGACCATGAACTGGGAGGTTGCTGCTGAGATGCTGAAAATAGCCACACTGAAGAAGAAAATATANTGACTTAGCAGCAGCAGCAAACTCCCAAAGTATAGGAACTGAGTAACTGAACAGGGCATTTAACTCAAGATTTGGTATACAACACTTGGGCGATGGAGGGGGAAGACAGAGATGATTCAGGGGCATAAAGAAGTCAATGAAAGTTTGTTCAGCACATGGAGGGCATGAGGTTAAAGTGAAGCTTGACCATGAACTGGGAGGTTGCTGCTGAGATGCTGAAAATAGCCACACTGAAGAAGAAAATATAATTAAAACCAGAGAGTGATTTTAGGAGGAAAGGCATTTTGCAGACTTCTGTGGTGAGAATCACACCTCTCAGAAAGGTTAGCGCTGAGAATTCCGTGAGATGATAGATCTGAGATGCCCTGATTCGGCAGCACTCAGCGGAGGCTGGAAGTCCTTTAACGAGCTTTCCTGGTGGCCTGCACGGTTCCGGTCCGAGAACCCCGCTTGGAGTAGCAAAGAACCAGCAGAGTGCAGGGCCCGTGAGGATGCAATGAAACCCTTGTCTCAGTGGTCCTCACACTGGAGCGAGTATCACAGCACCCTGTAGGCCATGTCACCAGGCACTTTGGTGGGCCCCTCAACCAAGCTTGGGTTCAGCAGGTCCAGGGTGGGGGCTCCAGCCTTCAAAGATGGTAAATGAGGAAGATATGCAATCATTCTGCCCTCATGAAGTTCTAATTTATAACTTGCAAGGCTTCTCTTCTCCTCTTGAGGAAAAGCTGTTTATAAACCCAGCCACCTCGAGTATAAGACACCTCGGAGCTATTAAAACACAGTAACGAATGCCTTAATTAGGGCAGGAACGGGGACTGTTGTAAATCTCTCCGGGTTGCCCTGAAAATAGCTTCCCACACTCATGCAGCCAAGAGTTCCTTTTCACTTTATAAACATTCCTGGAACAACAACATTAAAGCCCTCTAAAAAAGAGATTATAAACATTAAATGCTATTTATGACTCTCGTGATAGAAACTACAGTCAAATTCATTTTAATATCATCACTTAATAAATGTACTGCAGGTTTTTCTCTTCCCCTGTAAATTATTTCAAAGATCTTCAAAATACGAGTTCAGAAATAGGGTAAACTCAGATCCTGCATCACAAGGACTGGGGGAGGCACAAAACTCAACCACCTCTAGACCCTTCCTGCCCTTTCCTTGTCAGCCCCACACTTAGACCATAAAAGGCAAACTGGAAGTCACCTGACAAAGTTCATTTCCAATCAGGCCTTTGCATTGCAACCTTCTCTGCTGAAACATGCTGCCCTCTAAAATCTGCTGGGCCTCTACTGTTTCTCCCGTCCAACATTTCACCTGACCTGGTTTTCTTCCCGGAAAAAGAAAGATTTTGTACTAGACTGGGAGATAAGGAGAGTTTCCCAAGAGAGGCTGATGGCAGCCTGGAGTGACTTGCGAGGATTAAGAAGGCATCTCTGAGGTGCTGAGGGAGAGATGAGTGGTCCAGGCAGAAAGGAGAGCCTGGGTGCAGGCGCTGGAGGCCATGAGGCACGTAGGTGCCCTGGTAGCATGTGCGTTGGGGGGTCAGGGAAGGGACGCACAGCCCTATGGAATGCTCACCTTTCTCTTAGTAGAATGTCTGGGTCATGGGCATAGAGATTTTTCTCTAACAAGAGTCTTCCTTGCTTCCACCTCCATCCCTAATACAGAGCATGACACACAGAAAATGCTCAATAAATTTGTATTGAATGAGGGCCCGAGGAAGATAGAAGATGAAAAGAACTGAATCACAAGACACTTGAGACTTCCTTGGTGGTCCAGTGGTTGAGAATCCACCTGCCAGTGCAGGGGACGTGGGCTGGATCATTGGTCGGGGAACTAAGATCCCCCGTGTCACAGAGCAACTAAGCCCGAGAGTTGCAACTCCTGAGCCAGGGCCCCACTGCAAGCCACAGCTAAAGAGCCCGCTCGACACAGTAAAGTCCCATGTGCTGCAATTAAGACCCATCGCAGCCAAGTATGTATATATATATATATATATATATATATCTTGTTTAAAGAAGAAGATGCTGTGCTGCTGGAACCACCCTTCACTACCCCTCTCCTAAGGATAATCCCTCACTCTCTTTTCATCCTAATTCACCTGCCATGAAGGGGCAGTAGTACTAACATCATTGCAAAAGCCATTTCCCAGAGACAGGGTATATGACGGAGGAGGAACCCACAGCGGGCTTGCCCCCATGGATGTCAGTGCTGGCGGTGGGAACTCTCACTTTTTCTCCGGGCCAGGTTCATATCTGCAAGACAGCCTCTGCCTCTAACAGCTACCTCAGAGACCAGACAGAAGGCATTAAAAATTAAACACTGCAAGAGTCGATCGACTTCCAATCTCGAGTTTATGGACAAGAAAATGCTTAATGACAGGTGGTCTCTGTAACAGAGGTGGCCTCTGAGAGACATTGCTCTTGATTTTATTTTTTAATTAACTTTTATTTTCAGTATTTTGTCCCTTTTTTCTGCTCCTGCTGGAATGATATATAAATGATAAAAGGCTCACCACTGCTTCTAGAGCAGCCCAGGCCACCTCACCGCCTGGCTGCAAGGGGGGAAATCTTTACAGATCACTCTGTCTCAGAATTTTAATGTTGCCAAGTGCACACACACATCTCATAATACAGCCCCAAATGCAGTTCTGAAAGCTAAAGAGTGCAGTACTTCACCACTTCACACTGACAGGCTCCTAATTACCCATTCTGAACCCTGGGAAACAGTATTCCTCCCAGTTAAGGATCACTACCATCTGATACAAGACACACGAGTGAGTTGAGTGTATTTTACTCAGCATCTATCAAGGGTGCATGAATAGTAAAACAGGCACAGTCCATGTCTTATGATGTGACATTAAGATGAGTATACTCTGACTTCGAGTAGGGTCATGATTGAATTATATCTGTATATACATACATATACACACAGACACATATATAATGCAGTTATTAAAAGCAGGAAGCAAGACATATCTCAAGGTCACTGCTTTCTCAAGACTCTGAGCTCATCTGATTCCCACGGTCACCCTGGGAGACAGCAGACACATCCTAGTCATTTCACAGAAGTCAAAGCTAAGACTCAGAGAGATTGAGTAACTTGTCAAAGGCCTCTCAACTGGTGAGTGTCGGGGCTGGGATGTGAACCCAAGTAGTCTGACTCTAGAAACTGTACTCTGAACTCCTTCACACATTGGAAGCATGTGGGGGTGCCCTGGAGAATAAAGGAAAGAGAAAGAAAAGTAATTTGAGAAATGTAGCAAGAACTAGATTATGCAAGATCTCAAATGCCACCAGAAATCATTTGACTTTTATTCTTCATGTCTCAAAGAAATAGTAAGGTTTGAATGAGAGATCTTTGAATAAAAGGATTGACAGTCAACTTTAATTCTCCAGTTTATCATTTTCTTACTATCAAAAATTGCACGCACACACATTTGCTTGTTATGTGCATATATCTCTTCTTTCGCCTCATGAATAGGTTGTATTCTGATTCACTCTCAATGCCTGGCACATATAAGGCCCTTAATGAGCAAATGAGTCAAGGATACCGGGTATAAAGTCCCAATTCCACCCATGCCCGGATCATCTGAATTCTTTGAAATAAACACACACCAGTCTCCCTATACAGCTTTCCCACAGAAATAGTGATCAAAATGACCTTCTGGCCCTGGGTCTATCCAATTCTACTCATTGCTCACCCAGATTTGGACTAGAAATACCCTGGCCTCAGATTTTCTCAGATAGGATAACTATGTTCTGGTCCACTGATTACAGGCTGCCTCTTCAGGTTATACATTTTATAGGGACTCCTGACAAAAGAAGTCATCCTTGCCTATCTGCTGTTCAGTCTCCCTTTAATAGTAAAAGTTGTATCACATAGTCTTATTTGAACAATAGTGATATACGGGAAAAAAATCCCAAAACCTTACATCTGAACTCACCCAACCTTGCTCACTCTAACCCTCGCTTCATTGCCTCCTCCAGATCCTCTGCATTTGGTACAGAGCACTTAACCTTCCCCAGGATATTTTTATGCTCCATTTTCTGTGCCATTATAAAAGGAGATGAAAGTAAATGGACTTGACTCTGGACGGGTGCTGGCATCATCCATGGATGTACCTTCCCACCCTCCCTACTTCCCAAAAGGGAAGCACAGGCAAAAAGAGTGAGGGGGTTTTCAAATTAAATGCATTTCAGAAAGTCAGGTAGGCAGGAACAGCACCTCTGGTTGGGAATGCCAAACTAGGAAAGCACCTCCAACTGACCCACACAGACAAGAACGTTTATTTAGTAACAGGATAGAGCAGGACAAGACCAGGTTAGCTGTCTTATTTTTTCTCCCTGGAGAATAAATAGGAGAGAATATTCTCTCCTTCCCATCACTTAACACAGTAACTACTTGTTTAATGCCTCCTTTCAAAGGCATTGTTATGGTTACCTATGCTCATGTAAACTTGAAGCTTAAAACAAAAACAGGCATTTGTTTGGCTCACAGATTGTGATTCAGGACAGGCTCATCAGCAACAGCGCATGTGAGACTCCTACAGGGTCCGTAGTGTTAACTCCGCTGGAGAGTCAGCTTCCAAGATGGCTTCTTCAGAGTTGACAGCTTGGTCCTGGGGAACCAAGTCAGAGCTGTTGGCTGGGAGTCCCCAGTTCCTCTCTGATGGGCCTCTCCAGGAGGCCATTCACAACATGGTATCTAGTTTCTAAAAGATAGCAGGTAGAAGCAGACAGTCTTTTATGACCTGGGCCCAAATACTGACTGTTGTGGACTGAATCGTGCTCCATAGCTAAAGATGTATTGAAGACTTAGCCACCAGTTTCTCACAGTGTGACCTGATTTGAAAATAGGCTCTTGGCAAATATAGTCAACTTAAGATGAAGTTACTCATGGGGACTTGAATGCAACATGGCTGGCATCCGCGCATTAATAAAATAGGAAATCAGGGATTTCCCTAGGGGTCTGGTGGTTAAGAATCTGCCTCCCAGGATAGGAGACACAGGTTCAATCACTGGTTCAGGAAGATTCCATGCGCCCTGGGGGTAGCTAAGCCCATGCACCACAACAACTGAGCTCCATGGGTCACAGCCTGTGCTCTGTAACAAGAGAAGCCACTGCAGTGAGAAGGCCATAGATCAAAACTAGAGACGAGCCCCTGCTCACCACAGCTAGAGAAAGCCCATGCGTAGAAACGAAGACCCAGGGAAGCCCAAACTAACTAAATAAGATACACTAAAAGGGACCTTGGGCAGGGACACAGACGAGCACAAAGACACCACAATGTGAGGACACACAGGCAAAATGTCTTGTGAAGGTAAACACCGAGACTTGAGGATTGCATTCACAAGCCAAAGGCTGGTTGCAAACCATTAGACACCAAGGTGGAGGACTAGATCTCTCCCAAAGTTTTCAGAAGGAACCAACCTAAGCCAGCCGTTTATCCTGGATTTCTAATCTCCAGGGAGTACATGTCTGTTGTTTAAGTTAACAGTTTGTGATACTTTGTTACAGCAGCTCCAGGAACCTGTACACTGACATGGCATTCAGTTCAGTTCAGTTCATTTCAGTCACTCAGTCATGTCCGACTCTTTGCGACCCCATGAATCACAGCACGCCAGGCCTCCCTGTCCATCACCAACTCCCAGAGTTCACTCAGACTCACATCCATCGAGTCGGTGATGCCATCCAGCCATCTCATCCTCAGTCGTCCCCTTCTCCTCCTGCCCCCAATCCCTCCCAGCATCAGAGTCTTTTCCAGTGAGTCAGCTCTTCACATGAGGTGGCCAAAGTACTGGAGTTTCAGCTTCAGCATTACTACTGGCCAAAATGATCAAAGACAGCCCAGATTCAGAATGTCAGAGTCAAAAAATTCTTGGCCATCATGAAGCCACCACAAGACACTGAAGTAAAGGTCGTGGCTATCTTGATTTCTGATTTTTTGCATGCATGCTCAGTCACTAAGTCATGTCTGACTCTTTGCAATCCCTTGGACTGTAGTCCCCCAGGCTCCTCTGTCCATGGGATTTCCCAGGCAAGAATCCTGGAGTGGGTTGCCATTTCCTTCTCTAGGGGATCTTCCCAACCCAGGGATCATACCTGCATCTCTTGCATTTGCAGGCAGATTCTGTACCACTGAGCCACCTGGGAAGTCCTTACCAGCACCTAATATATAAGTGGTGCACAATAAATATTTGGTGAAAGAAAGAAAAAGAAGAAAGTTTCTATGCTTTGCTTTTCTGACTCAAATTTGTCTAAAGCTACCCTTCTTTAGTGTAATATTTCTTTCTGAAAAATCCTACCTTTCATTAAGCAGACAAAATGGGACCACTGTTATCAGTGGAAGCTGCTTCATTTCTGCATTCCAAATCACAGCATTCCAAAGAAATATCTGACCTTTCTTCCTCTGAGCCTTTGGCCACTGGTTGTGCATAGGAAAGAGGGTTCAGAGCCTGGTCAACAAGGTTTAAAGATTGAGAAACTGCCAGATAGTCATACTCACATTATGTTTATAGCTCCTTCTGCAATCATGACACCAAGGAATCTTGTATCCTTTTGAGTAGGTCTGATTAGAAAGCCAATCATCTGCACACAGCAATGCCAAAGTCACCTTCAGCTGAGATCCCCATATGATGGGGCTCAGAGCTGACCTTCATGGTCCACAGTTCTCAGAACTGCAAAAAAACGACAACAAAACAATCACAATAATAAAAAAAATTAAGAGGAAGAATATTCATTGGAAGGACTGATGCTGAAGCTCCAATACTTTGACTATCTGAGGCAAGAGTCGACTCATAGGGAAAGACCCTGACGCTGGGAAGGGTTGAGGGCAGGAGGAGGAGGGGACAGCAGAGGATGAGATGGTTGGATGGCATCACTGACTCAATGGACAGGAGTTTGAGCAAACTCTGGGAGATGGTGAAGGGCAGGAAGCCTGGGGTGCTGCAGTCCATGGATAAGAAGGATGCGACTGTGCGACTAAACAAGAGAAGGAAGAAAGAGAAGAGGAGGCAGAAAAGAGAAAGAAGGACAAGAAGAAACAGGAGCAGGAGAAGAGTCACCATGATGACCTTACCACCTACCTGATATTTTATGTATGTTGCATTATTTAATTACCATGAAATGCCTGGAAAAAGTGAAAGCATTGGTCACTTCAGTTGTGTCTGACTCTTTGTGACCCTGTGAACTGCAGCCTGCCAGGCTCCTCTGTGGGATTCCTGAGGCAAGAGTGGGTAGCCAGTCCCTTCTCCAGGGGATCTTCCTGACCCAAGAAGGAGTTAAGCTCACTATTAAATTACCATAAAATGTCTCTATCATAGGTATTCTTCTCCCTGTTGTCCAGCAGAGGAAACAGGCTCGGAGGAGTTACAAACCTGCACAGGGAATGCACACTAGAGAATGGTGAGTCTGGGATTCAAATTCAAGTCCAAACAACTCTGAAGCTTGTGTTTTGCCACACTACCCTGAGCCACCCAGGCAAAGTGGAGGAACTAAACCTACCGCCATGGGGCACTGTGCAAAGCGGAATGGCCAGCACAGGAGGAGTTACTGAAAGTCACCTGTGGTGTAGCAAAAGTGATGGAAAAGTTAGGACTTGTTCACTGTTTGAAGACACTACCTTATCCTCTGAAATCAAAGATGACATTTTGCCCAAAGCGCATGAAATCCTTCTGTACAATTTCATGTCAATTCACACACACACTTCCTCACTCGGTGCTATTCCTCTTAAATATACCATTGGCACTGTCTTAATAACTGAGGTCTCCTGGGGGAAATCACATGAAGTGTATCCGTTTCTATTTAAGACTGACAAAGGCAGGAGGAGAAAGGGGACCCTGACATTCCAGTAGCCTGCAGGCTGCCTTTTCCGGGCCAGCATGGCTCGACACAATGGTTCAGGTTCGAGAAACGGTATTCATTATGTTCCCCCTTGGCTCTCTCGGCTTGATGCTTGAGGCCTCGCAGTCTGGAGGAAGAAGGAAGCGGGGAGAGGGAGGGATGGGAGACAGGAGGACATCACTGATAAGAACAAAGGCCCAGCAGACTCCGGAAGCCCATGCACCAAGCAGCCAAGAGGAGCTGACTTCCAGCAACATGAAAAGACAAGTGAGAAGAGGATTACGGGAACTTCCTTTTCTTGCGGTGTGGCTGGGTC
Organism: Raphicerus campestris; assembly: GCA_006410735.1. Taxonomy (NCBI): domain Eukaryota; kingdom Metazoa; phylum Chordata; class Mammalia; order Artiodactyla; family Bovidae; genus Raphicerus; species Raphicerus campestris. The sequence goes on from SJYW01014604.1 coordinate 21,224, forward strand.
ATTAGGGTGTTGTGGTTGCACAGCAAAGACTCATTAAAACAATAAATAAAACCACAACCGCTACGGCTAGGAGTTCTCTTTTCCAGCATGGTTTGCTGAAAGAGGCTGGGTGCCTGTCTCCTGCCATTGGCTAGCGGTGTTCCGGCAGCCAACTTGCCAATCCACAGCAAGTTGAATTTAGAACAGCCAAGGAGATCAGAAATCCCTTTCACTCTTGTTATACTGTACAGAGATGAGGGTGAAGAGAGGCACTGGTATTTAAGTATTCAAGAATAAGAATGGCCATTGGATCTTTCTGGATAATAATGAGGTCTCAATTTAGAGTGAAATTCCACCCTGAGAGCCCAGCTTTCTTTGGGATCTATAGAAATGTCCTCTTCGAGGCTCTCACTCAAGAATCCCCGGGTGCATTTTTGAAATGCTCCCCTAGGTGGTCTATGCATTTGAATTAATGAAAGAGACAGAAATGAAGAGCTAAAAGCAGGTAATTCAGTACAACCAGTTGACACTTTAAAATGACTTACTTCTCTAGGACCTTTTTCTGAACTCTTCTAAAATGCCAAACAACCTCTTCTAAGATAAATACAAATAGCCCTACAGTCTCAACAATACAAGATTATAGGAGGATTAATTCTAAATTGTCCATTTCTGAAAGGTAAGTCTGATCTAACTTACAGTCTGATGACTGTAAGAGTCATCCAGGCTCTTCTCAATTATCATATAAAGGCATATCTCAAGCATATTTGTTATTCCAAATCACAATTTTTTTCCCCAGCAGCACCAAGTGACATCCAGACTTTGCAGCCTGTCCTTGAAGAACTTTCAAGTTCAAGTTCTGGCCTGTCCTAGCTTTCAAGTCTTTCTCTAAGGGCAGTCACAGAAACTAATGGAGATTCCTCATTGACTCCAAATAGGTCAAAAGTGTCTGCCCTTGGTGGAACCACCTTCACTCCGTGACTCATCTATACCACTCTACCTCATGGTGCTGCCCCAAGGGCTAAGAGCATGAATTTGGGAATTAGGGGGATCTGGAACTTAATTTTTGTCTCACTGCTTATCAGCAAGGTGATCTTAGGCAGAAAGAGTACTGACTCAGTTCGAAATGTACTTATATCATAGAATTCTTGCAAGGATTTAATGTGAAAATAAATTCAAAGAAGTTAGCAGAGCACTTGGCATAACAGAAGGACCGAATGAAGTGAGGTTGTTGTTCAGTTGCTCAGTCATGTCCGACTCTTTGCAACCCCATGGACTTCAGCAGGCCAGCATTCCCCATCCATCACCAACTCCCAGAGCTTACTCAGACTTATGTTCATTGAGTCAGTGATGCCATCTAACCATCTCTTCCTCTGCTGCCTGCCTCCTGCCCTCAGCCTTTCCCAGCATCAGGGTCTTTTCCAATGCTTTTCTGAAGCAAGGTTATTGTTGCTACAAGTATTACTACCTGCAATTGTCAAAATTCTTCCATCCAGTCAAGATCCAAATGCAACCTCCAAGATTACTCCAGTTAAAAGCAACCTCTTTCTTTTCGGAAGCCCTAAATTGCATCTCACATAGAGTACTTAAGGCCATTATTTAAGTGCAGCAATAAAGCTATCTAGTGCTTGGGGGTGATAGTTTAGTTTGCTAAGTCCTGTCCAGCTCTTGCAGCTCCACGGAATGTAGCCCACCAGACTCCTCTGTCCATGGAATTTCCCTGGCAAGAATACTAGAGTGTGTTGCCATTTCTTTCTCCAGGGCATCTTCCCAACCCAGGGATCGAAACCTGCATCTCCTGCATTGGCAGGTGGATTCTTTACCACTGAGCCACCAGAGAAGCCCTCATTTAGAGCTTCTATGTGTGTTAATCACAATGTTAAGCATTTCACAAACATTTGTTTGCATTCACTTCTTACCAGAACTCTGTGAACCTTGTACTGCTATTATCCCCATTTTACTGATGAGGTACAGTGAGATGAAGCTATTTGTCTCACAGTTGCACAACTATTTAAAGGGAACACTGGGATGCAAAGCCATCAACACAGGCTCCGGGGCTGTGCTTTCAATTGGTACATGCTACTTCGTCTCTGCTTCCACCTTATCAGGGTCCAATGAGCACGACAGCCTCACTCCAGTCCTGGCCCTGTAATCTTCTGGAGACAGAAAGGGGCTGAAGTTTAAGGACTTGGCTTCAGACTCCATTGTAGCCACTGGATAACTCCTGATAAAGAATTCACCTGCCAATGCGGGAGACATAAGAGACGCAGGTTCAATCCCTGGGTCAGGAAGACCCCCTGGAGAAGAAAATAGCCACCAACTCCAGGATTCCTGCCTGAGAAATCCCATGGACAGAGGAACCTCGCGGCTACAGTCCACAGAGTCGCAAGATTCAGACACCGCTAAGTATGCACACATGGACTAGCTGTGAGACTCTGGGCAGATCATTTAATACTCCAAATTTTTTCAAATTTAAATTTCATCTGCAAATCTGGAAAGTGGGAATTCTTTAAAGATTAGTTCAGTTCAGTTCAGTCCAGTTGCTCAGTCATGTCCGACTTTGTGACTCCATGAATCGCAGCACGCCAGGCCTAGGAATAATATATATCAAACATGTAGTATCCACCATACGGTAGGTACTCAACTAATATATTTTGTTAATATGTTTGAAGACTTTAGGTAGCAGGAATCATATTTTATGTATATTTTTATATCTTCTNTCAAAGGCATTGTTATGGTTACCTATGCTCATGTAAACTTGAAGCTTAAAACAAAAACAGGCATTTGTTTGGCTCACAGATTGTAATTCAGGACAGGCTCATCAGCAACAGCGCATGTGAGACTCCTACAGGGTCCGTAGTGTTAACTCCGCTGGAGAGTCAGCTTCCAAGATGGCTTCTTCAGAGTTGACAGCTTGGTCCTGGGGAACCAAGTCAGAGCTGTTGGCTGGGAGTCCCCAGTTCCTCTCTGATGGGCCTCTCCAGGAGGCCATTCACAACATGGTATCTAGTTTCTAAAAGATAGCAGGTAGAAGCAGACAGTCTTTTATGACCTGGGCCCAAATACTGACTGTTGTGGACTGAATCGTGCTCCATAGCTAAAGATGTATTGAAGTCTTAGCCACCAGTTTCTCACAGTGTGACCTGATTTGAAAATAGGCTCTTGGCAAATATAGTCAACTTAAGATGAAGTTACTCATGGGGACTTGAATGCAACATGGCTGCATTCAAGTTGAATGCATCATGGCTGCATTCAAGTTGAACTTGAATGCATCTGCGCATTAATAAAATAGGAAATCAGGGATTTCCCTAGGGGTCTGGTGGTTAAGAATCTGCCTCCCAGGATAGGAGACACAGGTTCAATCACTGGTTCAGGAAGATTCCATGTGCCCTGGGGGTAGCTAAGCCCGTGCACCACAACAACTGAGCTCCATGGGTCACAGCCTGTGCTCTGTAACAAGAGAAGCCACTGCAGTGAGAAGGCCATAGATCAAAACTACAGAAGAGCCCCTGCTCACCACAGCTAGAGAAAGCCCATGTGTAGAAACGAAGACCCAGGGAAGCCCAAACTAACTAAATAAGATACACTAAAAGGGACCTTGGGCAGGGACACAGACGAGCACAAAGACACCACAATGTGAGGACACACAGGCAAAATGTCTTGTGAAGGTAAACACCGAGACTAGAGGATTGCATTCACAAGCCAAAGGCTGCTGGTTGCAAACCATTAGACACCAAGGTGGAGGACTAGATCTCTCCCAAAGTTTTCACAAGGAACCAACCTAAACCAGCCATTTATCCTGGATTTCTAATCTCCAGGGAGTACATGTCTGTTGTTTAAGTTAACAGTTTGTGATACTTTGTTACAGCAGCTCCAGGAACCTGTACACTGACATGGCATTCAGTTCAGTTCAGTTCAGTTCAGTCACTCAGTCATGTCCGACTCTTTGCGACCCCATGAATCACAGCACGCCAGGCCTCCCTGTCCATCACCAACTCCCAGAGTTCACTCAGACTCACATCCATCGAGTCGGTGATGCCATCCAGCCATCTCATCCTCAGTCGTCCCCTTCTCCTCCTGCCCCCAATCCCTCCCAGCATCAGAGTCTTTTCCAGTGAGTCAGCTCTTCACATGAGGTGGCCAAAGTACTGGAGTTTCAGCTTCAGCATTACTACTGGCCAAAATGATCAAAGACAGCCCAGATTCAGAATGTCAGAGTCAAAAAATTCTTGGCCATCATGAAGCCACCACAAGACACTGAAGTAAAGGTCGTGGCTATCTTGATTTCTGATTTTTTGCATGCATGCTCAGTCACTAAGTCATGTCTGACTCTTTGCAATCCCTTGGACTGTAGTCCCCCAGGCTCCTCTGTCCATGGGATTTCCCAGGCAAGAATCCTGGAGTGGGTTGCCATTTCCTTCTCTAGGGGATCTTCCCAACCCAGGGATCATACCTGCATCTCTTGCATTTGCAGGCAGATTCTGTACCACTGAGCCACCTGGGAAGTCCTTACCAGCACCTAATATATAAGTGGTGCACAATAAATATTTGGTGAAAGAAAGAAAAAGAAGAAAGTTTCTATGCTTTGCTTTTCTGACTCAAATTTGTCTAAAGCTACCCTTCTTTAGTGTAATATTTCTTTCTGAAAAATCCTACCTTTCATTAAGCAGACAAAATGGGACCACTGTTATCAGTGGAAGCTGCTTCATTTCTGCATTCCAAATCACAGCATTCCAAAGAAATATCTGACCTTTCTTCCTCTGAGCCTTTGGCCACTGGTTGTGCATAGGAAAGAGGGTTCAGAGCCTGGTCAACAAGGTTTAAAGATTGAGAAACTGCCAGATAGTCATACTCACATTATGTTTATAGCTCCTTCTGCAATCATGACACCAAGGAATCTTGTATCCTTTTGAGTAGGTCTGATTAGAAAGCCAATCATCTGCACACAGCAATGCCAAAGTCACCTTCAGCTGAGATCCCCATATGATGGGGCTCAGAGCTGACCTTCATGGTCCACAGTTCTCAGAACTGCAAAAAAACGACAACAAAACAATCACAATAATAAAAAAAATTAAGAGGAAGAATATTCATTGGAAGGACTGATGCTGAAGCTCCAATACTTTGACTATCTGAGGCAAGAGTCGACTCATAGGGAAAGACCCTGACGCTGGGAAGGGTTGAGGGCAGGAGGAGGAGGGGACAGCAGAGGATGAGATGGTTGGATGGCATCACTGACTCAATGGACAGGAGTTTGAGCAAACTCTGGGAGATGGTGAAGGGCAGGAAGCCTGGGGTGCTGCAGTCCATGGATAAGAAGGATGCGACTGTGCGACTAAACAAGAGAAGGAAGAAAGAGAAGAGGAGGAAGAAAAGAGAAAGAAGGACAAGAAGAAACAGGAGCAGGAGAAGAGTCACCATGATGACCTTACCACCTACCTGATATTTTATGTATGTTGCATTATTTAATTACCATGAAATGCCTGGAAAAAGTGAAAGCATTGGTCACTTCAGTTGTGTCTGACTCTTTGTGACCCTGTGAACTGCAGCCTGCCAGGCTCCTCTGTGGNTATGTATGTTGCATTATTTAATTACCATGAAATGCCTGGAAAAAGTGAAAGCATTGGTCACTTCAGTTGTGTCTGACTCTTTGTGACCCTGTGAACTGCAGCCTGCCAGGCTCCTCTGTGGGATTCCTGAGGCAAGAGTGGGTAGCCAGTCCCTTCTCCAGGGGATCTTCCTGACCCAAGAAGGAGTTAAGCTCACTATTAAATTACCATAAAATGTCTCTATCATAGGTATTCTTCTCCCTGTTGTCCAGCAGAGGAAACAGGCTCGGAGGAGTTACAAACCTGCACAGGGAATGCACACTAGAGAATGGTGAGTCTGGGATTCAAATTCAAGTCCAAACAACTCTGAAGCTTGTGTTTTGCCACACTACCCTGAGCCACCCAGGCAAAGTGGAGGAACTAAACCTACCGCCATGGGGCACTGTGCAAAGCGGAATGGCCAGCACAGGAGGAGTTACTGAAAGTCACCTGTGGTGTAGCAAAAGTGATGGAAAAGTTAGGACTTGTTCACTGTTTGAAGACACTACCTTATCCTCTGAAATCAAAGATGACATTTTGCCCAAAGCGCATGAAATCCTTCTGTACAATTTCATGTCAATTCACACACACACTTCCTCACTCGGTGCTATTCCTCTTAAATATACCATTGGCACTGTCTTAATAACTGAGGTCTCCTGGGGGAAATCACATGAAGTGTATCCGTTTCTATTTAAGACTGACAAAGGCAGGAGGAGAAAGGGGACCCTGACATTCCAGTAGCCTGCAGGCTGCCTTTTCCGGGCCAGCATGGCTCGACACAATGGTTCAGGTTCGAGAAACGGTATTCATTATGTTCCCCCTTGGCTCTCTCGGCTTGATGCTTGAGGCCTCGCAGTCTGGAGGAAGAAGGAAGNGCCTTGGATAAAGAGACACGTCACCATTGCCTGAAAATCTCTCTTCAATGAGTCACAAACAAACAACATTTGATTTTGACGTAGCTCTCTGCTCATCTCTTCTGCATCCGCCCACTTGTCTGCATGTCATTAATTAAGGTGGAGAGGAGAAGAACCCAAACTTTAAGATCCTTTTATGTTGGACTTACTATTCCCAAATCCCCGGAAGCATCTGCAGGTCCTGTATGCGTGTGTACATGCTGTCACTTCAGTCGTGTCCAACTCTTTGGGACCCCATGAACTGTAGTCCACAGGGTCTTCTGTCCAGGATTCTCTAGGCAAGAATATTGGAGTGGGTTGCCATGCCCTCCTCCAGGGAATCTCCTGACCCAGGGATAGAATTCACATCTCTTAAGTCTCCTGCATTGGCAGGAGGGTTCTTAACCACTAGCGCCACCTGGGAAGCCCCCCTGGTGTATAGTAGATGTTCTGTAAATGCCTGGTGCCGGCATGAGTGAAACTCACCAGCACTCTGGCTGGAAGTGGGAGGGGTGTTCCATACTTGCCTGCAAGCACTCCAGGTACCACACGGGCAGATCCCCTGGGAATACCACCTGACTTCTTTCTTTCAGTATCTCAGCCTCTGGCTCCACTTCTCTGTTCCTACATTCTATTTGTCGTGACCCTAGTGAACATCAGGTGTGAGACTTGAGGACCCAGATAGTCCTGTTCAGTGTCCCCAAAAAAGGTTGTAGAATGCAATAGGTCCTCAATGAATATTTGTAGAATGAGTGAGTGTATGCATGAATAAAAAGACTAGCAAGGAGATTGTTCACAGAATGCAAGATGAGGGAGAGAGAGGAGCAGGTTGAAGGAAGGGAAGAAGAAAAGAGAGCAAAGAGACAGGTGGACCTCTAGGGAGAAGGGAAGCAGGGCGGATGCAAGAGAGAAAGCCAGAATGCTTGTCTGCATCTTGGCCAGGAGGAACTCTCATCCCTACTGCCTCTGGTTCTCTACCTGTCGGGGCCATCCCTTCCCCAGGCCCCCTTGGATCTCCATCCTCAGGGGAACCTCCCCACAGAGGGCTGGGGACCAACCATTCTCTCCATACCACCACGCTATGGCTAAAGCCCTGCTTTCTAGAGGGCCATGTTCTTTCTCCACGGCTTCCCGGGTGGCTCAGCAGGTAAAGAATCTGCCTGCAGTATAGAAGACACAGGAGATGCGGGTTTGATCCCTGGGTCAGGAAGATCCCTTGAAGAAAGGAATGGCTACCCACTCCAGTATTCTTGCCAGGAGAATTCCATGGACAGAGGAACATGGTGGGCCACATTCCATGGGGTCGCAAAGAGTGGGATATGATTAAAGAGACTAACACAGACATATATGTCTTTGTGTACATCCTCTTGTGGCTCAGCTGGTAAAGAATCCACCTGCAATATGGAAGACCTAGGTTCGATCCCTGGGTTGGGAAGGTCCCCTGGAGAAGGGAAAGGCTACCCACTCCAGTATTCTGGCCTGGAGAATCCCATGGACTGTATAGTCTATGAGGTCGCAAAGAGTCAGACACGACAGAGTGACTTTCACTTTCATATGTTTATATCTATCTTTGACCTTTGTCTCTGTCTTGTTGTCGCTACTGGTGGTGGTGGTTTAGTCACTCAGTCGTGTCTGACTCTGCAACCCCATGGACTGCAGCCCACCAGGCTCCTCTGTCCATAGAATTTCCCAGGCAAGAATACTGGAGTGGGTTGCCATTCCCTTCTCCAGGGACTCATCCTGACCTAGGGATTGAACCCGGGTCTCCTGCATTGCAGGCAGATTCTTTCCTGACTGAGCCATCAGGGAAGCTGTTGTCTCTGCTACTTTCTGCCAAACTGGTGTCTCTCTTAGTGACATCTTAATATAAAACAACTGTGCCTTTCCTTCCCACTCCTCCCCTGAACCCAGGCTAAGATCCTTGGTCAAGGCTCTCTACACCACATATTTCAATCACAGGACTGCAGAGTTCTTCATGTATCACCATCTTCTCAGCTTTGATAACATTGTGAAGGCCAGAAATACAATGTTCTGTACATACTTGACCTCACCAACTCTCCCTGGAATGTCCAGAGAAGTCATGAGTTCCTGGGTCATTTGGAAANTGTAGCTCTCTGCTCATCTCTTCTGCATCCGCCCACTTGTCTGCATGTCATTAATTAAGGTGGAGAGGGGAAGAACCCAAACTTTAAGATCCTTTTACGTTGGACTTACTATTCCCAAATCCCCGGAAGCATCTGCAGGTCCTGTATGCGTGTGTACATGCTGTCACTTCAGTGGTGTCCAACTCTTTGGGACCCCATGAACTGTAGCCCACAGGGTCTTCTGTCCAGGATTCTCCAGGCAAGAATATTGGAGTGGGTTGCCATGCCCTCCTCCAGGGAATCTCCTGACCCAGGGATAGAATTCACATCTCTTAAGTCTCCTGCATTGGCAGGAGGGTTCTTAACCACTAGCGCCACCTGGGAAGCCCCCCTGGTGTATAGTAGATGTTCTGTAAATGCCTGGTGCCGGCATGAGTGAAACTCACCAGCACTCTGGCTGGAAGTGGGAGGGGTGTTCCATACTTGCCTGCAAGCACTCCAGGTACCACACGGGCAGATCCCCTGGGAATACCACCTGACTTCTTTCTTTCAGTATCTCAGCCTCTGGCTCCACTTCTCTGTTCCTACATTCTATTTGTCATGACCCTAGTGAACATCAGGTGTGAGACTTGAGGACCCAGATAGTCCTGTTCAGTGTCCCAAAAAAAGGTTGTAGAATGCAATAGGTCCTCAATGAATATTTGTAGAATGAGTAAGTGTATGCATGAATAAAAAGACTAGCAAGGAGATTGTTCACAGAATGAAAGATGAGGGAGAGAGAGGAGCAGGTTGAAGGAAGGGAAGAAGAAAAGAGAGCAAAGAGACAGGTGGACCTCTAGGGAGAAGGGAAGCAGGGCGGATGCGAGAGAGAAAGCCAGAATGCTTGTCTGCATCTTGGCCAGGAGGAACTCTCATCCCTACTGCCTCTGGTTCTCTACCTGTCGGGGCCATCCCTTCCCCAGGCCCCCTTGGATCTCCATCCTCAGGGGAACCTCCCCACAGAGGGCTGGGGACCAACCATTCTCTCCATACCACCACGCTATGGCTAAAGCCCTGCTTTCTAGAGGGCCATGTTCTTTCTCCACGGCTTCCCGGGTGGCTCAGCAGGTAAAGAATCTGCCTGCAGTATAGAAGACACAGGAGATGCGGGTTTGATCCCTGGGTCAGGAAGATCCCTTGAAGAAAGGAATGGCTACCCACTCCAGTATTCTTGCCAGGAGAATTCCATGGACAGAGGAACATGGTGGGCCACATTCCATGGGGTCGCAAAGAGTGGGATATGATTAAAGAGACTAACACAGACATATATGTCTTTGTGTACATCCTCTTGTGGCTCAGCTGGTAAAGAATCCACCTGCAATATGGAAGACCTAGGTTCGATCCCTGGGTTGGGAAGGTCCCCTGGAGAAGGGAAAGGCTACCCACTCCAGTATTCTGGCCTGGAGAATCCCATGGACTGTATAGTCTATGAGGTCGCAAAGAGTCAGACACGACAGAGTGACTTTCACTTTCATATGTTTATATCTATCTTTGACCTTTGTCTCTGTCTTGTTGTCGCTACTGGTGGTGGTGGTTTAGTCACTCAGTCGTGTCTGACTCTGCAACCCCATGGACTGCAGCCCACCAGGCTCCTCTGTCCATAGAATTTCCCAGGCAAGAATACTGGAGTGGGTTGCCATTCCCTTCTCCAGGGACTCATCCTGACCTAGGGATTGAACCCGGGTCTCCTGCATTGCAGGCAGATTCTTTCCTGACTGAGCCATCAGGGAAGCTGTTGTCTCTGCTACTTTCTGCCAAACTGGTGTCTCTCTTAGTGACATCTTAATATAAAACAACTGTGCCTTTCCTTCCCACTCCTCCCCTGAACCCAGGCTAAGATCCTTGGTCAAGGCTCTCTACACCACATATTTCAATCACAGGACTGCAGAGTTCTTCATGTATCACCATCTTCTCAGCTTTGATAACATTGTGAAGGCCAGAAATACAATGTTCTGTACATACTTGACCTCACCAACTCTCCCTGGAATGTCCAGAGAAGTCATGAGTTCCTGGGTCATTTGGAAACTCCCTGAACTGTGCCTGGGCTCTGCAGTGGGGTAAAGGAGGGGCTTGAGAGGGAAGGTTGTTAGGAAGATTTTGTCTTCATGCCTCTCTGTGATACAGTCCGAGCTGACAGATAACTGGCAGCTCTCCCTCCCTGGAACCCAGCTTACCAGACTGAGCCTCCCAGACAGCAGTTTAACCCGAGGGTCAGAGGGCAGCCAGGCGTTATCTACCAACTGGCTGCCTTCCTCCGCCTCACTGAGCTCCTCCTTCCTGTACAGACACTGACAGGAGGGGTCCAGCCTCGGGGCTCCCCGGCAGGAGTCAGAGATGCCAAGAGCCTTTCCAACCTCCACTTCCATTTTTAAATGAATGAAACTCAACACAGATTCCTTATTAATAACATATACCGGAGGGTACATCCTGAGACCCAGGAGATGAGAGTGACAGCTCATCAATTTGGGATGTGCATCACACACACACACACATACACACACACGCGCGCGCACGCGTGCATCAAAGCCATCTTATGAATCTTCAGTTGATTAAAGATGAGGATTGAAATGTATCTTAATAACTAGAAAATAACTTACAATCTAACATCTTGATTGTACTAGATTTCAAAGGGCAGCAAGATGTGTTGAAACGCACATATCTAATCACCAGTGGAATTAACAGATTTGCCAAAGTTATGCTTGAGAACATTATGTGTAGCTGTAACACAGCATAATCAAATTCCCATTTAATTTTATTAATGTTAAAATTCAGACTATTTGTACATGACCCTTTTTTCTCCCTCGTTTTAACTTGGGGGTTCTGGAAAAAGCACGTTTAGATATTTTTAAAGCAGAATCACATGCATTCAGGACACATGATTCACTTAAGTGAGAGCATCCCCCAATCTGTTTTTTAACGTTGATCTCACAGACCGAGTCAGATCTTTGGAAACCAAGTTGGGAAACTACAAAAGCCTCAGGCTCCTGGTCCAGGAATTTGTGGCATGCATTCTTTTGGCTGTTTTTCTTTCTTCTTCCTCTGTCTGCCCACCACTTCCAGTCTGACTGTCAGCAATGTTTACACGTTCAACCCATTGTCCTTCCCCTGCTGGCAGGAGCGGGAGCTCTTTCCCTCTCCCTCTGCAGCTGGCCTGGCCTTGCGTCTCATAAACACACATCCCAGAACACGCCTGTCACTCACCTGAGCCCTCCCTAGAACAGAATCCCCTTCCTGCTGCGCATCAGGTCCACCCCAGTTGGGAGATGGGATAGACACAGAGCAGAGGGTGAATTTTAAAACAGGAACTCACGTGACAAAAATAGCATCAGAATTTTATTTTTAAAAAATAAGAAAGAAGGGATAGGAATTTGAGTAACAAATAGTTCGATGGTGTGGTAGTGGTTTTATTTAACGTACACTGCAGTCAGGCACATAGAAATCAACATATTAATCCATTTATTGTGACTGGGCTTAACATCCAGGTCACTGGTTATGTGGGGTAAGTGAGGGATTCAGAGAAGGGAGGTGGAGGATAGAAACATGGAAGGAAAAACAGATGAGTCTTACTTCAATTACGTAGCAGAGTTTGAAGCATCACGTATAAAGCAACCTCAAGATAGCCATGCCTTTAGAAATGCCGTTTTTCCTGTTCCCTGGGAACTGTGTCTTGGAGACAGAAGCTTTGGGTTCAAGTCCACTTTTGCCACTTTATAGCTGTGAAACGTTAGTGAAGAAACCTAGTCTCTTCAAGCCTTGAAAACGGCCTCTATGCAATCATAATCATTATAATGCCAGCTATCCAGAATTACTTCAGTAATTTTTTGAGAAGGATGATATATATCTTAACACTCTGCAAAATATAAAGCCATACATATAAGGTGCTATAAATGTGTTATGTTTGTTATTTAACATAATTCTGGATAACTGTATTTTTTTAAAATAACATGTTTACATGCTCTTCTGCATAATGCCACCACAAGAGTCCTTTTTATTTGTACCATTGGCTGTTTTGACCTTAGACTTTTTAATTAACATTTAAAAAATATTAATTCGACTGCCTTGGGTCTTANGAGGGAAGGTTGTTAGGAAGATTTTGTCTTCATGCCTCTCTGTGATACAGTCCGAGCTGACAGATAACTGGCAGCTCTCCCTCCCTGGAACCCAGCTTACCAGACTGAGCCTCCCAGACAGCAGTTTAACCCGAGGGTCAGAGGGCAGCCAGGCGTTATCTACCAACTGGCTGCCTTCCTCCGCCTCACTGAGCTCCTCCTTCCTGTACAGACACTGACAGGAGGGGTCCAGCCTCGGGGCTCCCCGGCAGGAGTCAGAGATGCCAAGAGCCTTTCCAACCTCCACTTCCATTTTTAAATGAATGAAACTCAACACAGATTCCTTATTAATAACATATACCGGAGGGTACATCCTGAGACCCAGGAGATGAGAGTGACAGCTCATCAATTTGGGATGTGCATCACACACACACACACATACACACACACGCGCGCGCACGCGTGCATCAAAGCCATCTTATGAATCTTCAGTTGATTAAAGATGAGGATTGAAATGTATCTTAATAACTAGAAAATAACTTACAATCTAACATCTTGATTGTACTAGATTTCAAAGGGCAGCAAGATGTGTTGAAACGCACATATCTAATCACCAGTGGAATTAACAGATTTGCCAAAGTTATGCTTGAGAACATTATGTGTAGCTGTAACACAGCATAATCAAATTCCCATTTAATTTTATTAATGTTAAAATTCAGACTATTTGTACATGACCCTTTTTTCTCCCTCGTTTTAACTTGGGGGTTCTGGAAAAAGCACGTTTAGATATTTTTAAAGCAGAATCACATGCATTCAGGACACATGATTCACTTAAGTGAGAGCATCCCCCAATCTGTTTTTTAACGTTGATCTCACAGACCGAGTCAGATCTTTGGAAACCAAGTTGGGAAACTACAAAAGCCTCAGGCTCCTGGTCCAGGAATTTGTGGCATGCATTCTTTTGGCTGTTTTTCTTTCTTCTTCCTCTGTCTGCCCACCACTTCCAGTCTGACTGTCAGCAATGTTTACACGTTCAACCCATTGTCCTTCCCCTGCTGGCAGGAGCGGGAGCTCTTTCCCTCTCCCTCTGCAGCTGGCCTGGCCTTGCGTCTCATAAACACACATCCCAGAACACGCCTGTCACTCACCTGAGCCCTCCCTAGAACAGAATCCCCTTCCTGCTGCGCATCAGGTCCACCCCAGTTGGGAGATGGGATAGACACAGAGCAGAGGGTGAATTTTAAAACAGGAACTCACGTGACAAAAATAGCATCAGAATTTTATTTTTAAAAAATAAGAAAGAAGGGATAGGAATTTGAGTAACAAATAGTTCGATGGTGTGGTAGTGGTTTTATTTAACGTACACTGCAGTCAGGCACATAGAAATCAACATATTAATCCATTTATTGTGACTGGGCTTAACATCCAGGTCACTGGCTATGTGGGGTAAGTGAGGGATTCAGAGAAGGGAGGTGGAGGATAGAAACATGAAAGGAAAAACAGATGAGTCTTACTTCAATTACGTAGCAGAGTTTGAAGCATCACGTATAAAGCAACCTCAAGATAGCCATGCCTTTAGAAATGCCGTTTTTCCTGTTCCCTGGGAACTGTGTCTTGGAGACAGAAGCTTTGGGTTCAAGTCCACTTTTGCCACTTTATAGCTGTGAAACGTTAGTGAAGAAACCTAGTCTCTTCAAGCCTTGAAAACGGCCTCTATGCAATCATAATCATTATAATGCCAGCTATCCAGAATTACTTCAGTAATTTTTTGAGAAGGATGATATATATCTTAACACTCTGCAAAATATAAAGCCATACATATAAGGTGCTATAAATGTGTTATGTTTGTTATTTAACATAATTCTGGATAACTGTATTTTTTTAAAATAACATGTTTACATGCTCTTCTGCATAATGCCACCACAAGAGTCCTTTTTATTTGTACCATTGGCTGTTTTGACCTTAGACTTTTTAATTAACATTTAAAAAATATTAATTCGACTGCCTTGGGTCTTAGCCGCAGCATGCAGGATCTTTGTTACAGCCTGTGGGATCTTTCACTGTGGCCCATGGACTCTCTAGTTGTGGCCTGTGGGTTCCAGGGCTCGAGGGGCTCAGTAGTTGCGACATTTGGACTTGGTTGCTCCAAGGAATGTGGCATCTCAGTTCCCCGGCCAGGAATCAAACCCACATCCCCTGCATGCAAGGCAGATTCTTAACCACTGAACCAACAGGGAAGTCCCATAGGCAATGTTTTATTATTGGAACACACAACAAACTATTGGGATTTGGGGCTGTCCTTCAGAGTCACTCACGCTGAGCTCTAATATCAGTCCATCCACCAACAAACTGGGTGACCTTGGCTCTTCCAAATAAGGTCTCCATGTGTCTGTTATCTCAAAAGGAAAGAAAGAGATAATGCTCACTGCTTTACTAGGGGGTTGTAGATGATGCAAAGAAAGCTAAGATGTAGAGACATTTTACACTGGTCAAGAGCCATATAGATATAAGTATTAGAAGCCAAATTCAAATGGGTTCATGGGAATTTGTTGCCTCAACTCACTTGGAAGTTGGGTTTGGACACAGCTCCATCCCCAGTCTAAAGCTGTATCATTAGGTCTTCTCTCTCAGCTTTGGCCCTCTAGTTCATTGGTCTCATTCTTTTCTGCTATAGGTGGCTTCTTCCTTATGGCTAGAGGCTGAGTGCAAAGGGAAGAGTCTTACATGTATATTTCATAACCCACTTAGTGGAAGGAGAACATTGCTTTTCACACACACATAAATACACAAACACACATGTTTTCATCCTTGGCCATCCATCTACAGATAGATATCTCTAGGCAAATAGGTGGATAAATAGAGAGACAATGGATAGGTAGATAAATGAAGAGAGAGAGAGAATAACTTGAATCCTATGCTCATTGCTTTGATCTGGAACTGCGCAGACTGCTGTGATGGAAGGTCCCATTGAGTCATATAAATTGAGAGAAGAGTCAGTTCTCTCCAAGCAAAAGGGATATCAAGCAGACAAAACGTTGCACATCCCCTACCATTCACCCCATGGCTACTCAGAATTCATGTACCTGCCATTTTACTTTATCTAAAATCATTTTCTTGAGGACATGGACAACTGCAACCCACTCCTCTCCTTTCCAAAAGGAGTCTGCATGAAGGTAGATCCATGTGCTTCATCTTGTTCAAAGTATATACGCTCTGGCTGATGCGCATTCATCTTATTGTTTTATTGTTGTGCTCAGGCAGTATTACTCTTTGCTACTCAAGAACTGTAGCCTGTTTGTAGGCTGCTCTATTTATGGAATTTCCCAGACAAGCATACTGGAGTGGGTTGCCATTTCCTCTTCCAGGGGATCTTCCTGACCCAGGGATCAAACCCGCCTCTCCTGTGGCTCCTGCATTACAGGTGGATTCTTTACCCACTGAGGCCCCTGGGTTAGTTGGGTCCAAATGTGGAGGCCTCCAGTCTGGTAATCCTGGATAACTATAAAACAAAATCCCTTTTTGGAGAAGGCAAACAGCACTGGTGCACAGGTCATACTGTCCTTAAGGCTTGCTCCCAGCACCTGCAGATGAGTTCTTAGGCAATGGGCTGTACTGTGACTGTGAGGAGGGTCACACTATCCATCTATGACTGTACCTGAGAAGGATAAAAGGGATCAGTCCCTTTAGGGGGCTGAAGCACTTTAGCAGCAGCCACTTTCATTTAGTTAAGTTACCAAGACTGGGAGATTACTCTAGAAATGGAACAATCGCAGGTCCCCGGTTGCTGAGTTTGGACTATTTCTGGAAACACACTGCCTCAGCTTGATTTCTGGAGTCTTCTGGCTCTAATAAGTAACATGAAAAATCTTGTTGAATGGTGTTTTTTGAATAAGTAGCCCACGTTTGCACATGTCTCCTAGCAACATAACTGATGCTCTGGCCATCCCTCTCATCTTCAGGCTCACTGACTCCATTTGTGGCTTGGATCTCAGGATAATGTAAAACATCCTTTGGTTGGGGAGGTGAATCAGGGCTAGCCATTACCCTTCATTCACTTTCCTCCTCCTGGCTGGATCTGGTTGCCAGCACTTTATAGGCAAGGCCAGCATATCAGCAGATAAATTGGGGGAAATACACGGAGATCAGCCTTCCCCAAATTCTGGTGTGCCAACCACCGAGGCTGAATATGTTTTCCAGAACTTCTGTTATGTGTATGTTTCCTTTTGGGGTGAACAACAAGAGTTTTCTGTGAGAAATTACAAGTTAAGCAGTGGGCATTCTGCAGCTCACACACAGTGGTGGGGACCCACTGGCCCTCCCTATGTGCCAGGAGGCAGCAGGTTCAGCCTCCTCATGGATCCTCCGGGAACTTCTCTGATTCCTGGGCTGTGTGCATGTTTAGCTCCATGAAGTAGGACCTGCTTCCGCAGGACTCCATATCCACACCCACAACAAGGGCGGAAGCAACTGGAGTCACACAGGCCACAGGCCATCCTCGTGAGCTCTAGCTCATGACCAGGGGTTTCTGACTGATTTGGCTCCCCCTCATCTTGTATCCACCTGTCCACTTTTTCTTCCTCCTTGTCCCATGGTCATCAAGCTCCAGCAGTAGACAAAAAGGCCACAGCCCGCAGAGATCACAACTGTGGATGGTCATATCAATGTACACTCTACAATTATTTATCTACTAATATAGCTATTTATCTTAGTGGGTCTACTTCTGATTGAACCCTGACATTCCTTTCTCCATTCTAATTTTCTNACTGTGAAGCGAAAAGCCAGGGCAGCTTTCAATGGCTTATGCCTTACTCCATGCCCCTGATCTTCTGCTTCACACTGCCAGAAACCAAAGAAGGAGAAATTAAATTAAAATAAAACACTAGGTGTCCTGTATGGATTTCAAAGTTATGTGGGCAAGGGAGACTGTGTTCTTTGAGATGGCAGAAGTTTCACAGGCTGCCTCTATTGCTTCTGAGGATTAAGGAGTCAAGAAATGAGCCATGAGCCCAGGAAACAAGCATGGTCTTGCCAACCTCATCCAAAGGGACGCTGCTTAGACAAAGAACAAGAAAGTGTGGGAAATTCATAGCGTCTTTCATCCTTGACCAAAAAAATACATTTTCCCTGAATCCACACATGACCTTAGTACTGTGAAGACTACACTCCAATAGCCACTAATAATTGATCAGATTTTGCAACTTAGACTGAGTGCATTTGTCATCCTTTGTCTAAGAGTTTGTTTTATTGAAGAGGCAAATTGGGATCCTGAGAATTTTAAAATGTGAAGAAGAGATCTAACCACCTTCCCATAGGATATGAAATAAGAAGGAAGTTAATACTTTTGAAGTGCTATTTTCTGTTCCCTACAGTAAGAATGCCAAATTGTCCTGAATACAAGTCATTATGAGACATATTTGAGATCACTTGAGAAGTGGCTTTGAAAATTATCTGGAGAAAAAAAATTACCTTGACATTTTTTTTAGCAGTGTCTACCATGGTCATGGAGGAAGAGAATGGTCCCTATCCAGAAAGAGTTATTCCTAAATTTGGTGCATCATAAGACGGATAAGATAAGCTCATTTGAAAAGACCCTGATGCTGGGAAAGATTGAAGGCAGGAGGAGAAAGGGATGACAGAGGATGAGATGGTTGGATGGCATCATCGACTCAATGGACATGAGTTTGAGTAAACTCTGGGAGTTGGTGATGGACAGGGAGGCCTGGCATGCTGCAGTCCATGGGGTCACAAAGAGTCATACACGACTGAGCAACTGAACTGAACCGAAGAAGGGTAGGAACCCAAGTTATAATTTAGATTGAGGATTTCAGACTAAGTCAAAGACAGAAACACTTGACTCTGGTGTTTTGATTAGTGTCAGAGTCCCACCAAAAAACCCCATGCACATACTTGTGAAGAGGTTGAGTCCAAGGAAATTAAATTCCTAGCTGAAAGCCACTGACTTTCCATCCTCGATTCACAGGGACTGAGAGTTAGGACTGAGCAGAGAAGGCAGGTTTCAACACTGGATCCTACCAGAAGCTAAAGTCTAATGGGTGTCTCAATTCAGAGCACCATGTTAACCATGGCACCCAGGCCCTAGTGATTTCCTGTCTCAGGTGGTCCTCTCAACCCAGGTTAGTTCTTACTGAGCCTGCAGCCAGTTGTGACAATGTCATTTTGGTCTTCAAACTTAGAAACTTTGTTAGGGTATGTCTTATAAAGTATCTATTTAATAGAAAATGCTAGGTACTACATACCTCAGACACCCTTAAGGGAAACATTGGAACACAAAAAAATTTCATTTTGCTTATTTCACTTATAAAACTAAATATCTGTAGCCAGGTCTCTTATCATTATAAAGGTTAGTGAACAATTGTGGCAAGAGTGGATATCCTTGTCTTGTTCCTGCTCTTAGAGGAAATGCTTTGAGGTTCTCATCATCAAGGATGACAATGCTGTGGGTTTGTCATATGTACACGGCCTTTATTATGTTGAGGTATGTTCCCTCTATGCCCAATTTCTGGGGAGTTTTTATCAGAAATTGGTGTTGGTTTTTGTCAGAAGTTTTGTCCTGCATCTATTGAGATGATCATATGGTTTTTATTCTTCAATTCATTGATGCAGTATATTGTGTTGATTTGAGGATATTGAAAAATCCTTGTATCCCTAGGATAAATCTCATTTGATCGTGGTATATGATCCTTTCAATATATTGCTTGCTGGATTCAGTCTGCTAGTATTTTGTTGAGGATTTCTGTGTTAATGCTCGTCGGTGATACTGGCCTATAATTTCCTTTCTCTGTGATATCTCTGTCTGGTTTTGTTCAGGGTGACAGTGGCCTGATAACCATAAGCTTGGGAGTGTTCTTTCCTTGAAAGTTTTTTGGAAGAGTTTCAGAAGGGTAGATGTTAACTCATTTCTAAACGTTTGATAGAGTTCACCTGCGAAGCCATCTGGTCCCGGACTTTTATTGATGGGAAGTTTTTAAATCAGTTTCAATTTCAGTACTTGTGATTAGTCTGCTCATATTTCCTATTTCTTCCTGGTTTAGTCATGGAAGGTTGTATCTTTCTAAAACTTTGTCCATTTCTTCTAGGTTGTTCATTTTATTGGCTTGTAGTACTCTCTTGGGATCTTTTGTATTTCTGTGGTGTCAGTTTTCATTTCTAATTTTATTGATTAGGATACAATTAGGTCTATCCAATCTAACGTGTCATTTAAAGCTTGTGTTTCCTTGTTAGTTTTCTGTCTGGATGATCTATCTGTTGGTGAAAGTGTGGTGTTAAAGTCCTCCACTATTATTCTGTTACTGTTGATTTCCCCTGTTATAGCTGTTAGCTTTTGCCTTATCCACTGAGGTGCTCTAAGTGGAAAAGCTGTATCTGTAAATAATTTTAAGTGAGACCAGTTTAAGATAGATTGTCAAATGCCACTTAGCAGTATAAAATAGCTAAAAATTAAATGTTTTAGTTTTCCCTATCTCTCTCTCTCTTACCTGGATAAGTAAGAACATGAATTCACCAAATTCATAGATTTCAAGCTATTCATTAGAAATTCAGAATGGGATAGCATTTATGATATTATTTTGATGCCAGTTAAAAATACTGGCCAAATTTCCTCAAAAGAAAAGAAGATTCACTAATTTTAACTTCACTGATTTTCTGATCAAGTTAACATGTACATTTTAGTTTGTTTGGACTCAATGTATCCTATAAAGAGTTTTGTATTTTTTCCTCAATGACCATAAATAACAATCAAGTGAATTTCTAGAGATAAATTTCTGTAAGAAAATGTCTCAAAATTATTCCCTCATAAGCTCAGATATATCTTTACTTTCTTGCTCTCTTTAACGCTTACTTTTCATCATTCTGTCCTTGAGAATTCCAATAATCCAATAATTAGGCTGAGACACTACAAGGAAAATTACATATATATTAGCTTATTGATTAGAGTTTATCATTTGGTTTCCAAAGAACAACCATTCTAAATGGTCTTTCAAGGTTTTGAGAGATAACTGACCTTCTTTACTTATATAGTCCAAAGACCCCAAGGCTCTCCAAGGAGCAGCATAAACTAATAGTTCTAGTGAGGAGAGGAGACCTGAAATGATCAGGACATTTCAGTGCCAAGTTGCTCTGATCATCACATGAACGTGTATACTGAGTTCCCAGCCCACAAATCAGGAAGATAGCCCTAGTTGTCCCTCCAGGGCTCTGATGTAGGCTAAGAGGAAAGATCCACTTACCACAAGTTCCACAATGCATGAAAAAGGAGGTGACCAATTATTAAAATGAGAAAACTCCTAAACTGAGGTAGCTTTAAGCCATGTGGCTTAAAAAAAATTATTTTCTCCCTGGANCATTATAAAGGTTAGTGAACAATTGTGGCAAGAGTGGATATCCTTGTCTTGTTCCTGCTCTTAGAGGAAATGCTTTGAGGTTCTCATCATCAAGGATGACAATGCTGTGGGTTTGTCATATGTACACGGCCTTTATTATGTTGAGGTATGTTCCCTCTATGCCCAATTTCTGGGGAGTTTTTATCAGAAATTGGTGTTGGTTTTTGTCAGAAGTTTTGTCCTGCATCTATTGAGATGATCATATGGTTTTTATTCTTCAATTCATTGATGCAGTATATTGTGTTGATTTGAGGATATTGAAAAATCCTTGTATCCCTAGGATAAATCTCATTTGATCGTGGTATATGATCCTTTCAATCTATTGCTTGCTGGATTCAGTCTGCTAGTATTTTGTTGAGGATTTCTGTGTTAATGCTCGTTGGTGATACTGGTCTATAATTTCCTTTCTCTGTGATATCTCTGTCTGGTTTTGTTCAGGGTGACAGTGGCCTGATAACCATAAGCTTGGGAGTGTTCTTTCCTTGGAAGTTTTTTGGAAGAGTTTCAGAAGGGTAGATGTTAACTCATTTCTAAACGTTTGATAGAGTTCACCTGCGAAGCCATCTGGTCCCGGACTTTTATTGATGGGAAGTTTTTAAATCAGTTTCAATTTCAGTACTTGTGATTAGTCTGCTCATATTTCCTATTTCTTCCTGGTTTAGTCATGGAAGGTTGTATCTTTCTAAAACTTTGTCCATTTCTTCTAGGTTGTTCATTTTATTGGCTTGTAGTACTCTCTTGGGATCTTTTGTATTTCTGTGGTGTCAGTTTTCATTTCTAATTTTATTGATTAGGATACAATTAGGTCTATCCAATCTAACGTGTCATTTAAAGCTTGTGTTTCCTTGTTAGTTTTCTGTCTGGATGATCTATCCACTATTATTCTGTTACTGTTGATTTCCCCTGTTATAGCTGTTAGCTTTTGCCTTATCCACTGAGGTGCTCTAAGTGGAAAAGCTGTATCTGTAAATAATTTTAAGTGAGACCAGTTTAAGATAGATTGTCAAATGCCACTTAGCAGTATAAAATAGCTAAAAATTAAATGTTTTAGTTTTCCCTATCTCTCTCTCTCTTACCTGGATAAGTAAGAACATGAATTCACCAAATTCATAGATTTCAAGCTATTCATTAGAAATTCAGAATGGGATAGCATTTATGATATTATTTTGATGCCAGTTAAAAATACTGGCCAAATTTCCTCAAAAGAAAAGAAGATTCACTAATTTTAACTTCACTGATTTTCTGATCAAGTTAACATGTACATTTTAGTTTGTTTGGACTCAATGTATCCTATAAAGAGTTTTGTATTTTTTCCTCAATGACCATAAATAACAATCAAGTGAATTTCTAGAGATAAATTTCTGTAAGAAAATGTCTCAAAATTATTCCCTCATAAGCTCAGATATATCTTTACTTTCTTGCTCTCTTTAACGCTTACTTTTCATCATTCTGTCCTTGAGAATTCCAATAATCCAATAATTAGGCTGAGATACTACAAGGAAAATTACATATATATTAGCTTATTGATTAGAGTTTATCATTTGGTTTCCAAAGAACAACCATTCTAAATGGTCTTTCAAGGTTTTGAGAGATAACTGACCTTCTTTACTTATATAGTCCAAAGACCCCAAGGCTCTCCAAGGAGCAGCATAAACTAATAGTTCTAGTGAGGAGAGGAGACCTGAAATGATCAGGACATTTCAGTGCCAAGTTGCTCTGATCATCACATGAACGTGTATACTGAGTTCCCAGCCCACAAATCAGGAAGATAGCCCTAGTTGTCCCTCCAGGGCTCTGATGTAGGCTAAGAGGAAAGATCCACTTACCACAAGTTCCACAATGCATGAAAAAGGAGGTGACCAATTATTAAAATGAGAAAACTCCTAAACTGAGGTAGCTTTAAGCCATGTGGCTTAAAAAAAATTATTTTCTCCCTGGAAATAAAACTCCTATAAATCTCATTGTGGAAACTTTCCGAAGTACAAGATAATGAGAAGCAAGTAATAAAGCTAATCATCTAGAAAATCTAGAGGTTTATCTGAGACAACCAATTTTATCCATTTTTTTGCATAATAGTTATATAACCATGAGTATGTGATCATATGAGCTTCCCTGATGGCTCTGGTAGTAACAAGTGGACCTGCTAACACAGGAGATGTAGGAGATGCAGGTTCGATCCCCTGGGTCGGGAAGATCCCCTAGAGGAGGGCATGGCAACCCACTCCAGTATTCTTGCCTGGAGAATCTGATGCACAGAGGAGCCTGGCGGGCTACAGTCCATAAGGTCACGAGGAGCTGGGCACGACTGCAGCAACTGAGCACTTATACATGTGATCATATGCTACATACAGTTTTATTCTTGTGTATTAAGATGTTTTTGTGTTTGTATTAAAATACTTGTGTTTTCAAAAATTCTTCAATTTTAGTGGTACGTAAATTTTGCTTATAAGGATATGGCATAATCTTTCATTCTGAGTAAATATTTACCAATTACTGCTACATGCCAGGGGCTTCCCTGATGGCTCAGATGGTAAAGAATTTGCTTGCAAAGCAGGAGACCAGGTTCAATCCCTGGATCAGGAAGATCCAGATCCAGAGAAGATCCATTTCCTAGAGAAGGAAATGGCAACCCACTCCAGTATTCTTGCCTGGAAAATCCCATGGACAGAGGAGCCTGGTGGGCTACAGTCCATGAGGTTGCAAAGAGTCAGACATGACTAAGCAAC
Source organism: Raphicerus campestris (assembly GCA_006410735.1). Taxonomy (NCBI): domain Eukaryota; kingdom Metazoa; phylum Chordata; class Mammalia; order Artiodactyla; family Bovidae; genus Raphicerus; species Raphicerus campestris. Next base: position 44,975 of record SJYW01014604.1, read on the forward strand.
TAATACTCACACTCACTCAGATATCAGGATGTATGGTAGACCCTAATAATACAGTAACATACATGTTTCTTATACCTAAAGATCTTCACTAAATAGCCATGAAGGAGATGTGCATTAATTGATGATTCAAGGACATATACATACATTTATAACTAAAAGGTATAAGGCAGTAAATGTACACTGGAATATGAAAGTGTGTGATGGAGGAATTGACCTAATTAGGAAATTTCCAAAAAAGGAAAAAAAAAGTATTGAACTGATATCCAAAGGATCAAAGTGAAAAGGGGGGGGGGGNAAAGGTATAAGGCAGTAAATGTACACTGGAATATGAAAGTGTGTGATGGAGGAAATGACCTAATTAGGAAATTTCCAAAAATGGAAAAAAAAAAAGTATTGAACTGATATCCAAAGGATCAAAGTGAAAAGGGTGGGGGAAAAAAAAACTGTTCCAAGCTGAGTGAAGGAATATGTTGTGTGAAGCCGATTGACAAGAGAGGTCTTAGAACATCTGAGAAGCTGGGAATAATAAAACTAAAACCCAAGGTCTAGGAGTAAATGATGAGAGACAAGGCTAGAGAGATAGGTGGAGTTCACACCAATTAGGTCCTACAGATCCTGTCGAGAATTTCTTTTCATTCTGTGACGTGTGTTTAGACTGCTAAAGCCATCCGTGTGAGGAGGTATGGAGATGGAGGTGAGAAGATTTGAGTTTCAGAAGGACCACTCTATCTTGAAGAGGACGGGCAGGAACAAAAATGGAAAGGGTCAATTAGAAGCCAATTTCAAGGCTTCTAGTGTTCATAAAATAGACTGGGTATCCAAGGTGGGTCATATTACAACAGAGACATGGAACTAACTAGAAAGTGGTGGACAGCACCATGTAGAGTTAGGGGTTTGTCAGACACTGGACAGATGAAATTGGTCAACACTGCCCAGCCCGCTCAAATTCAGTTAATCTCCTTAGCATCTGTTTCTGGGCTCACAGATCTCTGGTGATTTATACTCATAGCTTCATAAAGTGTCAAATCTGGTGGGTATTCACTAATTCTTGAATAAATAAATATGTAAATAAATAAAGTCTTGCTCATCTAGAAGAGAGGTGAATCCAGAAGACTGGGACTTATCCATACCTACTTCAGTGCTAAGTAACTTCAGAGCTCCAGAGTGCTTAGCTACAAAATAAATATAATAGTGTCTTCCTTACCAACTAATTAAATTATTATTGAAGTTATGAGAAAATGAGATACTTGTTGGCATATCATGATGAATTGTTTGAAGAATATTAACTTTTTGTATGCTTACTCATTGGCTGGGAAGAGCGCATGGNATATAATAGTGTCTTCCTTACCAACTAATTAAATTATTATTGAAGTTATGAGAAAATGAGATACTTGTTGGCATATCATGATGAATTGTTTGAAGAATATTAACTTTTTGTATGCTTACTCATTGGCTGGGAAGAGCGCATGGGAAGTGTGGTCCTGGTAGGAACAGGGCAATGGCCTTCAAAATACAGCAGCTGGGACTCCTGACGACTTAAACTCCATGAAATTGAACAACAGAAGGCTCGCTCTCACAGTCATCAGATTTACTTAGAGTATCTATTGGTGCTTTTAACTCATCACTATGGGCCAGCAGAATTGGTTTGTTGGGATGAAATTAATCTCTGAAAGTTTCAGAGAGGATGTGAACATAATGAGACCACAATGCAAACCCAAAATGCTTTTAGCAGGCAATTCCAGGGTTATGCTAAATTTCCATAAACATAATTTTCTTTCTGAAAGTTTGAAGTTTTGGTCCAAACCATTCCACAAATANAGACGATAGGAGATGATAGCACTTACATGTGGAAGCTAAAAGATGGCACAAAGAAAATTACTTACAAAACAGAAACAGACCCTCAGACACAGAAAACAAACAAACTTATGGTTACCAAAAGGGAAGGAGGAAGGGGTAAATTAGGAGTTTGGGATTAGTAGATATAAACTGCTGCTGCTGTTGCCGCTGCTAACTCGCTTCAGTCGTGTCCGACTCTGTGCAACCCCATAGATGGCAGCCCACCAGGCTGCCCCGACCCTGGGGTTCTCCAGTCAAGAACACTGGAGTGGGTGTCATTTCCTTCTCCAATGCATGAAAGTGAAAAGTGAAAGATGTCACTCAGTCGTGTCCGACTCTTAGCGACCCCATGGACTGCAATCTACCAGGCTCTTCCGTCCATGGGATTTTCCAGGCAAGAGTGCTGGAGTGGGGTGCCATTGCCTTCTCCCAGATATAAACTACTGTATGTAAAACTACTGTATGTAAAATAGATATACAACAAGATTCTACTGTACAGAACAGGGAACTACACTCAGTATCCTGTCATAAATCATAATGGAAAATAATATGAAAAAGTATGTGTTCTTCTTTATATGTGTGTATATATATATATATTTCAGAGAATATATATATATATATATATTCTGAAACTAACACAGAATTAACCAGAAACTAATACAACATTGTAAATCAACTGCACGCCAACTTTTTAAAAAGAGAAATGGAACTTAGTCATCACCCTAACCCCTTCCAGCCACCTTCTTCCCCTAGGTGGTGATACAGCATGTGCCCTTTTTTCGTCTGAGTTCTTTATAGACCTTATTACACTTTCAAGATTCATCTGACTTCCTAATTTCCCCCTAAAACTCCTTAGCATCTTTACATTTCATGTGTATTACATTTCAAAGCTTGTCAAAATGGTTTGATGAACTGAACATGTGACCAATATTATTTAATGATTCAATACTGTGTTTTTGTTGGTTTGTTTGTTTTCTTCTTAAAGTCAGTATCTATGGAGAAAATACTGCATTCTCAGAATAAAATGGAAAGTCTGCATTTCTTTGCTACAATAAGCCCGTAACTGTCACTATGACCTTGAGTAAGTCCCCTCCAATTTCCATTCTTGATCATCTCTTCAGAAAAGTCAGTGTAGAAATGTGTAATCCCCAATATCCTTTCCATCCTGAAACCATCTGCTGTTAAGCTATTCACACTAATTCCATGTTATCCTACTTTATGTCTGTCTGAGTTCCCTTCGCTGTTCACATGAAACTATCACAATATTGTTAACTGGCTAACCGCAATATAAAATAAAGCTTTTTTAAAAATAAATAAAATGCAGAACAGTGCTAAAAAAAAAAAGCCAATATATATTCTGTAAGTTCTCTCTTCTCAAAGAGATGACTATTCTGGGGGAAAAAAATACCTTGCAGAGGCATTAGAATATTTGCAAACTGCAACATATAAAGTATGATTGTTTGCTGTCCAATAAACAAAGGTCAATTGACTGCTGAATGACAACAAAATAAAAAATGTTAATAATCTAAGCAAATGTGACAGTGTCAATATAATGACTGACTATGTCACTCCTTGGCGTTGATTCCCTTCTGAGTTTAGCCGAATAGACTGGGGAGAGGAAGCAGTTTGAGCCTCTGCCCCTGGGCACCTTCTGAGGGCAGCTTCTGTTGTGCTCTGGGTAACTAGAGTATAAACAGGGAGGTGGTAAACACTGGGTTTTCAAACAAAGCTTTCATTTCCGAGTGTTGGTGCCTCATCGCTTCTTGTTTGCTATATGCTCCTGTTAGATAAGTGGGCTTGAAAAGCACCTTAATTAGAACTGAGGGTTGTACTGTGCCAGAAGGCAGGGACAGCAGGCTTTTTGATGGGGACCAAAAAGACCCCCCATTTTTGGTGGGGACCAGACTCATCAGAACACTGGGTGGACTTGAGGGGTTCACTGGGGAAATAGATTTTAAGCAACACAAACTCCTTTTGCGTCTCTCCTGCTTCCAAAATCTACTAATAATTTCCCCCTTTTTTTAATATCTGAAGGGAAAAGAATAATAACTGGATTTTTTTTCCTCCAAGAAGGAATTCAAAAACCTTAGAATTCAGAGAGCATAAAACATCCTATGATTCCAGAGGTAGTAAGTTAGAGAAGCAGAAGGAAATATTTGTCTGCTGGATGGGAAATATTAGACTGTTGGTATTTCAGATTCCCTGCTGGCTCAGTTGGTAAAGAATCTCCTGCAAAGCAGGAGACCTGGATTCAATCCCTGGGTTGGCAAGATCCCCTGGAGAAGGGAATGGCTACTCACTCCATTATTTTTACCTGGGAAATCCCATGAAAAGAGGAATCTGGTGGGCTACAGTCCATGGGTTCTCAAAAGAGTCAGATACAACTTAGTGACTAAACCATCATCATAAATCTAGGTACTTCTCCAATTAGCACTATGAAAGTGAAAGTGAAATTGTTAGTCATTCAGTCATGTTGGACTCACCCTCAGGGCTTCCGTTATAGCCCAGTCGGTAAAAGAATCTGCCTGCAGTGCAGGAAGCCTGGGTTCGATTCCTGGGTCAGGAAGATCCCCTGGAGAAGGAAATGGCAACCCACTCCAGTATTCTTGCCTGGAGAATCTCATAGACAGAGAAGCCTGACAGGCTATAGTCCATGGGGTCACAAGAGTGGTAATAACTAAATCACTGAAGAAGTTTTCCTACTATGTCTATATTCCTTGTTAAAACAGATGCACAAGGGCCAGGTCTCTCTTATTCTCTACTATATTCCCAGCATCTCTGATGACTCATGTTCTCTCCTCCCTGGTGGCACTCCACACTTTACTAGCTAATGATTTATATCGATTGATACCAGTCCTACAGAGGTGAAAGAAAATACACTGTAATTTTCTGAGCAACAAGTTGTTTCTGTGGTTAAATGAGTAAACGTGTTTTAGAGGGACAATGCCCGAGGAGGCTCTATTGAGGAACTTTCTTGGATGAACCAAAATATGTGTTTGACACCTCATTTTAGGAGTACTTTGAAAATTATTTTTGAAAAATAAGCACTAGGTTCTGCTTCCACATCACCAATGTGTTTTGGTTGTCTTGCTCTTATATTGAACAATAGAAGTTTCCAAGATCTCAATATACAGATTAGTTTGCTACCTCTGGGTAATAATTATTAATGAGGGAAGTGAAAGTTGGAAAGGAAACAGTAAGGTGAAGTAGGCTTCGAAACTGCAGTGATGAAAGAAACAAGAGAGAAGAATCAAAACGCTGGGGGCTTAGACTGACTTCCAGCTGGTTTGGGGAGAAAGGAACTAAGATGTAGATGAGGGTCTGCTGGCTCCATGTCAGAGAGTTCCGAAGGTCTTTGATCTGATTTTGTTCATGGTGAAAGTGAACAGTGTTAGTCACTCAGTCGTGTCCTACTCTTTGCGACTCCATAGACTGTAGCCCGCCAAACTCCATGGGATTCTCCAGGCAAGAATACTGGAGAGGGTTGCCATGCCCTCCTGCAGGAGATCTTCCCAATCCAGGGAAAGAACACAGGCCTCCTGCATTGCAGGCAGATTCTGTATCATCTGAGCTGCCAAGGGTCCATGGTAGGTGATTCTGAAGAGGTTCATGAGGGAAACTTTGGTAAGGATATTGGTGAGCCAAATGGGTTTGCATATGCCTGCTTCCCTTTCCATCTCCCTTCCTCCACTTCCCCCTTTTTTCTCTTTCTCCTTTGCATCCTTTCCTTCCTGCCTGCCATCCCTCCTTCCTTCCTCCATGTTTCCTTCTCCCCGTACTTCACCACACCCATGTCACTTACATTTCCCCCTAGTTCCATGTAAAGTTGGGCATGAAGTCCACGGAGGAAGGACCCGCTCTGTGTGTAACTTAGTGCCTACGCCAGGCCCTGACACGGAAAAGAGCTCAATACTGTTCAGAGGGTGGGTACTTTCCACAGAAAGCAAGGTTCCATTTGAGGCAGAAATTAAAACTCAGGGGGCAAAATCCATCCCTCTTATGTTAAAAGCAAAGAATTTCATTAATAATAGCTATTCCCCAGATGCATAAACGTTCCTAACACCTACAAAATATGAACAAGCTAGTCTTGTTTTCTCTAGTCCCAGTTTAAATAACATTATTTTTCCTCATGTTGGCCGGGCATCCGACATTAGGAGTGAAGAGGAACTGTGATCCTAGTGGCGTCTTCCTTCCATCGAAAAGTGCTACAGATAGGTTATTACTCAGTCCACTAAGCAAATACATTGTTGAAGTAACATGCTAAACGATTTCTCTGAAAACATGAGTGGAAAGAGGTTCTTTCTGCCTCCAGCTTTCATTGGTTGACTCTTTGGCCAAGGTTTCCCATTTAAGCAAATACAATTGTTTACTTACCACTGATTTTCCAATTCCATCCAAAGAAAGAGGGTAATTTAATAAAGGAAAATTGGGTCTGCCTCTCCAGGTCCCTCTCTTGACTGAGAACACACAGAGAAGAGCTAAACTGAATGGCTCCTGATAACCATTCTAGTTGATTTTAACAGCATTGACTTGATGGACTTTTAGTAAAAGGGGCACAATAAGCACCAATGTCAAATGCTTTTTCAGTTGTTCCTCTTACTCAGACATTAATACTGCCTTTGCTACCTTTGGGTAGAAGGGCTAAGAGAACTCAGACAGTGATAACTGATCAGTGCCATTTGTTTCTGGATGGAATGCTGTGTCTAGTAAGCGTTTTCAAATCTTAGGCTAATATTTTGAGGCTTAAAACACACCAGAGAATATCCATATCTCATTTTATCTAGTTGCTTCAGAGTTTACTAAAAATAACATTGGTAATTATCATTTTTGACCATCTTCAGTTTTCAGTCCCTATTATATTCCTCACAAAGAAAATTTCAGTCCTGTGCCTGAAAACATGTGATGGAATCCATTTATCATTTAAGCACAATAGTCAAGGACCTGTCTGTCAATGCAGGAGACATAAGAGATGCAAGTTTGATTCCTGGGTGGGGAAAGATCCCCTGGAGAAGGACATGGCATCCCACTCCAGTATTCCTGCCTGGAGAATCCCCATAGACAGAGGAGCCGGGCAGGCTATAGTCCACAGGCTCACAAAGAGTCTGACGTGACTAAAGCTACTTAGCAGACACACATGCACACACCTATTATTAAACACCTATGCTCATCCCAGTCTTGAAAGAGAAATGGCGTACGTGATGTAAGAGAGGATTAAATTTATAAACAATGAGAGAGGCAATACTAAAATTGACTTGGTTATAGAATTTTCAGGTCAGATAATGGATTTGTCTCATAATCAACGAGAAGTCATTTTTATAATTCTAANGATGATGTAAGAGAGGATTAAATTTATAAACAATGAGAGAGGCAATACTAAAATTGACTTGGTTATAGAATTTTCAGGTCAGATAATGGATTTGTCTCATAATCAACGAGAAGTCATTTTTATAATTCTAACTCTGTGAATTTAAAAAACTGCCTACCCTATAGGTAGGGTATCTCAGCATCCCAGTGAGCTAGGACTTGGGTCAGTTCAGTTCAATTCAGTAGCTCAGTCATGTCTGACTGTCTGCGACCCCATGAATCGCAGCACGCCAGGCCTCCCTGTTCATCATCATCTCCCAGAGTTCACTCAGACTCACATCCATCAAGTCCGTGATGCCATCCAGCCATCTCATCCTCTGTCATCCCCTACTCCTTCCTACCCTCAATCCCTTCCAACATCAGAGTCTTTTCCAATGAGTCAGCTCTTCTCATGAGGTGGCCAAAGTACTGGAGTTTCAGCTTTAGCATCATTCCTTCCAAAGAAATCCCAGGGTTGATCTTCTTCAAAANAGAGGCTCTTTAGTTCTTCTCCACTTTCTGCCATAAGGGTGGTGTCATCTGCACATCTGATGTTATTGATATTTCTCCTGGCAATCTTGATTCCAGCTTGTGCTTCATTCAGTCCAGCATTTCACATGATGTACTCTGCATATACATTAATTTGAAAGTTTCCTTCTCTTGATTAGCAACTATTTGATAGTTTGCCCTTTGGAACTCAAGAAAGGTCATGGAGGCTGGAATCTTTCCTATAAGAAATGGGGGACAAAAAGAGGCCTCTGTATCCAGGCCCCACTCAGTTTCATTGACTGTACCTGTTAACAACATGTTACCTTTCCCATTCCTCAACTCCCTGACTTCCACTCTCATCACCTCAACTTCTCTGCTCTTAATTGTTGATGGCCCTCTAGTTCTAGAACACCTTCTCCTACACTGATTTCTTGTGAACTCCTTCATTCTTGACTAATCCTCCCTGCTCCAACTTTAAGAAACACTTTCAAGTCTTGACTTTGATGACCTCTTCCTACCTCTCTGCTCTTATACATCATTTTCTCTGCAGAAGCTTCTTTCTAGCCCCATCCCTGGTCTTCTCCATAGTTTCCCACCAGGGTGGCCTTCTTACCTCATTGTCTGCATTATCCACTGGGACCTCATTTCTCTGTAAATGCATCCCTATGTCTCCACCCCAGATCTTAATCTTTCTCACCAGAGAGTTCTATTTGATTGTTGTCCTTGCAACCTTCGATCAGTGGATGAAAAATGAAACTGATTTTCTTTTCCCATCCAATCCACGGCAACCCTAGCCCACCTCTGATGTCCCTCATGTTAGTGAAAGTCATCACCACACACCTGTTGTACACACCATTGAGCCTTGAGCCTTCACTTCCTTATTCTCAGTATCCAGTCAGTCACTGAATCCTGTGCTTCTATTTGTTAAATTGTTTCAAATCTACCTTCCTCTCCAAATCATCACCCTTCAGAACATCTCATCCCTTGAGTTGCTCTCTTTGACAGCCACCTTACTGATATCCCTGCCTTCACTTGTACCCTCTGGGTCATGCTTCCCATTAATCCCCACCAGTTCAGAGTGGTGCTTCTGGAATGGAAATAGCATCATCTACTTCTTGGATATCCAATGCCCAGAAGATAAGGTTCAAACTCCTTAGTATGACTTCCAAAGTCAGTTGTGACCTGGCCTTTCAATACACATTGTAAGTCTTCCCCCACTACACTGTGACAGGATACATTTCAGATTCTCTCTCATTCTTTTTCATTCTCTCTCCCCATCCTCCCCTCTATCCTTTCTACCCATATTCATATATATATATATATTTTAAATAAAATATAATGCATATTATCTCTACCAGCAATATTCTTCCCTTCTTTGTCTCTGGCTAATTTCTATTCTCCTGTCATGTCTTAAACCTTACTCCTCTTTGAAAGTCTTCCCTGACCCCTTAACACAAATTTAGGGGTTTCTTTAACTACACAATTTCCATAGTCAACTTGCATAACACTTATTTTGTTGAGTGTTTAATTGTGCCTGTGTGGGTAAACACTGTGTCCATCTTTCTCACTATTTCCTCTGATACTGAGCACGGTTTCTAGTGCACACTAATGACATAGTATTTGATGTCAGATCTGACATTTATTTTGTACTTATTATGTACCTGATGTTCTTATAAATATATTATGTAAATTTACTCATTTAATCTCACAACTAGCCCTTGAAGAGTCTTATTCCCACTTAGGGAAGGGTAAACTGAGGCACAGAGAAGCTAAGTGACATGTACAAACAGTTAATAAGTGACAGACCCAAGATTCAGATACAGACAGTCTGGCTATAGAGACCATGCTCTTAATGTTGATTCTTGATGAAACGTATAAGGATAAGTGACGGGGTGGGAGTCTGGATAAAATGTAGAGTGGTCAAATTTACTTCCCCACACCACATAGCAGAGATGGGCTATAGCTACGGATGCCCTCTGAGTCTTCCGACTCCAAATTTTATGCCTTTAGTGACTGTTCTGCACTGTCCCTTATATTTTTAATTGTTTTAAAAGCAAATGCAGTTTCACTCTCTGTGGACACTGCTTTAATAAGCCTATTTAAATATTCATAATTCAAAAGCAGAATCCCCTGCTGCAGTCTTCCATGATTCACAGACTTCAGTCCGTGGCCTCTGCTCTCTCTGTACAGACCTGGTGAACTGGCTGGCCACCCGTTTATGCCACTTCCTGTCTGATCAGACTCTGAACAGACTGCTGAGCCAGGGGGTTATGAGAATCTGTCATTGCTTCCAAAATATTAATTGGATGGTGATATTTTTGACCAATAGACAGCTGGTTCATAACCTCACTGGGAAAGTGCAAAATGGTGATTAAAAAAAAAAAAGTGGCTCAATTCTAGGAGAAATGAGAATGTTTCAGAATATCTCAGGAGTGAACTGAGCTGCTGATTTTTTTTCCTCTTCATTCTCTCAATGCACATTCACTGAACATCATTCAATCCTGGAACAAGATGTCTAAATCAAATCTGTGACTCTGAGACATTTCTCAAACTTCTCCTGTATCCTCATCGAAATCAAATGAATTCAGGTCCTACATTTTTTATCCAAA
>SJYW01014604.1:58731-72872 GCA_006410735.1 Raphicerus campestris
TGGATGAAAAATGAAACTGATTTTCTTTTCCCATCCAATCCACGGCAACCCTAGCCCACCTCTGATGTCCCTCATGTTAGTGAAAGTCATCACCACACACCTGTTGTACACACCATTGAGCCTTGAGCCTTCACTTCCTTATTCTCAGTATCCAGTCAGTCACTGAATCCTGTGCTTCTATTTGTTAAATTGTTTCAAATCTACCTTCCTCTCCAAATCATCACCCTTCAGAACATCTCATCCCTTGAGTTGCTCTCTTTGACAGCCACCTTACTGATATCCCTGCCTTCACTTGTGCCCTCTGGGTCATGCTTCCCATTAATCCCCACCAGTTCAGAGTGGTGCTTCCGGAATGGAAATAGCATCATCTACTTCTTGGATATCCAATGCCCAGAAGATAAGGTTCAAACTCCTTAGTATGACTTCCAAAGTCAGTTGTGACCTGGCCTTTCAATACACATTGTAAGTCTTCCCCCACTACACTGTGACAGGATACATTTCAGATTCTCTCTCATTCTTTTTCATTCTCTCTCCCCATCCTCCCCTCTATCCTTTCTACCCATATTCATATATATATATATATTTTAAATAAAATATAATGCATATTATCTCTACCAGCAATATTCTTCCCTTCTTTGTCTCTGGCTAATTTCTATTCTCCTGTCATGTCTTAAACCTTACTCCTCTTTGAAAGTCTTCCCTGACCCCTTAACACAAATTTAGGGGTTTCTTTAACTACACAATTTCCATAGTCAACTTGCATAACACTTATTTTGTTGAGTGTTTAATTGTGCCTGTGTGGGTAAACACTGTGTCCATCTTTCTCACTATTTCCTCTGATACTGAGCACGGTTTCTAGTGCACACTAATGACATAGTATTTGATGTCAGATCTGACATTTATTTTGTACTTATTATGTACCTGATGTTCTTATAAATATATTATGTAAATTTACTCATTTAATCTCACAACTAGCCCTTGAAGAGTCTTATTCCCACTTAGGGAAGGGTAAACTGAGGCACAGAGAAGCTAAGTGACATGTACAAACAGTTAATAAGTGACAGACCCAAGATTCAGATACAGACAGTCTGGCTATAGAGACCATGCTCTTAATGTTGATTCTTGATGAAACGTATAAGGATAAGTGACGGGGTGGGAGTCTGGATAAAATGTAGAGTGGTCAAATTTACTTCCCCACACCACATAGCAGAGATGGGCTATAGCTACGGATGCCCTCTGAGTCTTCCGACTCCAAATTTTATGCCTTTAGTGACTGTTCTGCACTGTCCCTTATATTTTTAATTGTTTTAAAAGCAAATGCAGTTTCACTCTCTGTGGACACTGCTTTAATAAGCCTATTTAAATATTCATAATTCAAAAGCAGAATCCCCTGCTGCAGTCTTCCATGATTCACAGACTTCAGTCCGTGGCCTCTGCTCTCTCTGTACAGACCTGGTGAACTGGCTGGCCACCCGTTTATGCCACTTCCTGTCTGATCAGACTCTGAACAGACTGCTGAGCCAGGGGGTTATGAGAATCTGTCATTGCTTCCAAAATATTAATTGGATGGTGATATTTTTGACCAATAGACAGCTGGTTCATAACCTCACTGGGAAAGTGCAAAATGGTGATAAAAAAAAAAAAGTGGCTCAATTCTAGGAGAAATGAGAATGTTTCAGAATATCTCAGGAGTGAACTGAGCTGCTGATTTTTTTTCCTCTTCATTCTCTCAATGCACATTCACTGAACATCATTCAATCCTGGAACAAGATGTCTAAATCAAATCTGTGACTCTGAGACATTTCTCAAACTTCTCCTGTATCCTCATCGAAATCAAATGAATTCAGGTCCTACATTTTTTATCCAAAATGTGAAGTGAAGTGTAATGTCTGACTCTTTGTGCACCATTGGTATAGCCAGTCCACCAGGCTCTTCCGTCCATGGAATTCGACAGGCAAGAATTCTGGAGTGGGTTGCCATTTCCTTCTCCAGGGGATCTTCTCCATTCAGGGATGGAAGAATCTGGTCTTCCACACTGCAGGCAGATTCTTTACCATCTGAGCCACCAGGGAAGCCTTTCTTAATTATCTTTGATTTGGAGGTAAATACTATTAAATTTTATATTCTTAGTGTCCACATTAATGCCACTTACATATCTTCACCCTGAATAAACTCTGGAAAGATAGAAAGAAGGAAGGGAGGAAAGAAAGAAAGAAGGAAAAAAGGAAGGAAGGAAGGAAAAGTCTATTGTAAACCCTCATGGGTCTTTCCTTTCTTTGTGTGTGTCTGGATGTGCGTATGTGTGTGTGTGAAGGGAGAGAGATTGATTTAAGGATTTGGCTCATGTAATTCTGAAGGCATAATATGCAGATCTGGCAGACTGCAGACTCAGGAAGTGTCAGTGCTACAGTTTAAGCGTGAAGGCAGTCACCTGGCAGAATTCCTTCTTGCTTGGGGGAGGTCAATTTTTTGTTCTATTAGGACCTTCAACTGATTGGACGAGGCCCACCCGCTCATGGATGGCAGTTTACTTCACTCAAAATGCACAGATATAAATGTTAATCTCATCCAAAAACATGCTTACAGAAACATCCAGAATAATATTTGACCACATAGGTGAGCACTATGGCCCGGTCGGATTGACACATGAAATTAACCATCATAGGTGGTGTTCTCCAAATCCACCTCATTCTCAGAACATTAGAATGTGACCAAGGTTGAGAACAGGGCCCATTGAAGAAGCACTTGGTTCAGATGAGGTCTTGGTAGGGTAGAGTGGGCCACCAGTACAATATGACTGGTGTCTTCCTGAAAAGAGAAAAGGGACAGCCCTGGAGATGTGGTGGTTAAGAGTGTACCCTGCAATGCAGGATGCGATGCAGGGGGGTGGGTAAGATCCTTGGGTGGGAAACTAGGATCCTATGCCACAGATAACCATGCCTGCATCCCACAACTGAGTCTGCGGCACAGCTAGAGAGTCCGTGCACTGCAACAAAGATCCCGCATGACAAGACGATGACCCAGCAAGCCGCAACGGACACAGCACAGCCAGATGAATACATCAGCTAAACTATAAATGTTTTCTTAAAAAGGAGAAGAGAAAATACAGACCCAGAGAGGCTTTGGGAGAACACTGGAAGTGAAAGTGTTAGCTGTTCAGACATGTCCAACCCTTTGCTACCTCACAGACTGTAGCCCACCAGGCTCCTCTGTCCATGGGATTTCCCAGGCAGGTATACTGGAGTGGGTTGCCATTTCCTTCCCCAGGGGAACTCCCCCACCCAGGGATCAAACTCAGGTCCCCTGCACTGCAGGCAGATTCTCTACCATCTTAGCCACCAGGTGTGATGACAAAAGGCAGAGATTGGAGTGAGGTATCAACAAGCCAAGGACAACCAAGGATTTCTGGCCAGACCAGAAGTTAAGTGATGGCAGGGAGCAGGTTCTCCCCTAGTGCCCGCAGAGAGAGCAGGGCCCTGCCAACACTTGACTTCAGGCTTCTGACCCCTAGATCTATGGGGGACTACCTTTCTGTTGCTGCAGGTCACCAAGTTCATGGTGCTTTATGATGGCAGCCCTAGGAAGCAGATTCAGTTGCTATACTACTATGTATTAATAGCTTAAAGTGTATAAAGGTAAAAATATCTCTTTGAGGATAGAAGTAAATAAATAATTGGGATTTTCTCTCCTAAAGGTGGGGAAGCAGGCACATGACCCCTGACTGGGACGAGCTCTGGGACCTGTAGTGTGAAGAGACAGACAAAGCTGGGGTCCAGCAGAAGAGTCCCAACAGGGGAGGGTAGACAGTGAGGTGGGCCAGCAGGGGTCATCTGGGAAAGGAACGATGCCAGCTGACGATGGAAGGGGCAGACACCTAACTTTGTCACTCTCTCTTTGATGTAGGTATTTGTCTTGGAAAGCCTTGCACAAGGTGGGGGTGTCTCAGAGTCACTCACAAGAGCCAGCGACACCTCCTGCAAAATCAAGAATATGAAAGAGAGTGGAAACAGAGAGTCAGAGGGGTGGAGGGGAAGAACTGGATCCGCTGTCACTCTGGAAGGGAACAAGAAGCGTCAGATCGCAGCCGGTAAATAAGATGTTACAGAGAAGCTTGAGAAGCCGGGTTCCTTCTCCTGTGTAAAGACTCCACCGGCATCCCATGAAGGGGCTCAGTGACAGACACATTAAAACACCATTAAAGTGTGAAATGGAACACAGTGTGAAAATAGATTTAACCTTCACAGCATATCGATCGCTACCCTGCGCGTGGCCAGGTTCTTGGACAACTGTTTTATAATAGGTTTTACTTATTTTTCCTGTTGCTATTCTGACTTCCTCTGAGGATGGTGTGATTTCTGAAAGCTCCTGACAGCAGAGAGAAGCAGGCTTGCCTCTCGGGGAGCATCTGGCCTTGGAGTGCTCCCACCAGAGGCTCCATTCAGAGAGACCCGTGAGAGTGAGGGATGATTCTGGGGTGGCCGCTGGGGTGCCAGAGGCCCAGGGCTGAGGAGGGGAGCATTGCCAACTTCCCATGGAGGGCAAAGGAGGGAGCGGTGGGTCCATACAGTTATAAATAATGGCAGGAGTGGGCTACCCACATCTCATGTAATTTAATTTAGGCACCCAGGGATGATGGACTATTTCTGCCTTGTAAGATGGCTATGTTTATTTTTTTTTTCTTCAGAGTGTGTATACACACACACACACACACACACACACACACCTTTTTTCATAATAAGCAAGAAAAGAGATTCAGTTCCCTATGACAAAAATGATCAAGGAGCTGTAATTCTTTAAATAATTTTCTGAATACTTTTTAGACCCACATGAGAGGAGGTAAACAAGGAAGAACATAAGGGCAATAAAACCACCTACATTTCAAGGAAACATGCATATTTCATTTTTAAAAGTTATTCTTGATTGTGTTTCAATATTGCCTCTGTTCTATATTTAGGTTTTTTCATCCTTGAGGCATGTGGATCTTAGCTCCCTGACCAGGGATTGAACCTGTGGCCCCTGCATTGAAAGGTGAAGTCTTAACCACTGGCTCACCAGGGAAGCCCCTTTTATTTAACTTTGTAATGGCTCAGGGGACTCAGCAGCTGAGAAGATGCATTTGTATCTCAGAATTAATAATCATGAGCTCAAGTACCCCTCTATGTGGAACTTGTAACACTGTTTTTCTTCAGCCATCTTATCTGTAAAATGAATATCTAAGAAATAGCCCTTTCTTAAAGTGTAGCAGAATCAGAGAAAAATTATAATGAAAAGATTAGTGTGTGGCAAAGCATTCAATACACTTGCGTTGTAGGCCATGGAATACCAAGGCCAATATTGACTGATGCTCTCTGGGGCCCACTAGACTACAGCTCCAGAAAGGTGGGAAAACTACCCATTAGGCCTATGGAAAACAGTATCAAGGTTCCTTAAAAACTAAAAATAGAGCTATCATGTGACCTTGCAGTCCCACTCCTGGGCATGTATCTGGAGAAAAACATGGTCTGAAATGATACATGCACCCCGGTGTTCACTGCAGCCTTGTTTACAACAGTTAGGACATGGAAGCAACCTAAATGCCCGTCAACAGAGGAATGGATAAAGAGGATGTGAAAGTGAAAATGGTGCATATATATACAAGGGAATGTTACCCAGCCGTGAAAAAGAATGAAATAATGCCATTGCAGCACATGGATGGACGTAGAGATTGTCATCCTGAGTGCAGTAAGTCAGATGGACAAGGAGAAATATTGCACACACCTCCTGTATGCAGAATTTAAAGAGAAACGATACAAATGAACTTATTTACAAGACAGAAACAGACTCACAGACTTAGAGAACTAACTTACGGTTCTCAGTTCGGGGGGTGGATGGGGGGAAAGGATAGTTAGGGAGTTTGGGATGGACATGTACACACTGCTATATTTAAAATGAATAACAAAGACCTACTGTCTGGCACAGGGAACTCTGTTCAATGTCATGCGGCAGCCTGGATGGAAGGGGAGTTTAGGAGAAAGTGGACACAGGTGTGTGTGTGGCTGAGCACCTGAAACTATCACACATTGTTAATTAGCCCTGCTGCTGCTGCAGCTAAGTCGCTTCAGTAGTGCCAGCTATATTCCAATATAAAATAAAACGTTAAGAAAAGACCAAAAAACCTCAGAAGACTACCAGCGTGGGGACTCAGATCTGAATTTGCACAACTGTGTGTTCCAGATCATATTTTTATAATTCATCATGTTAAGAATTCACTCAGATTCGATGGACATGAATCTGAGTGAACTCCGGGAGTTGGTGATGGACAGGGAGGCCTGGCATGCTGCGATTCATGGGGTCGCAAAGAGTCAGACACAACTGAGCGACTGAACTGAACTGAACTGA
Organism: Raphicerus campestris; assembly: GCA_006410735.1. Classification (NCBI taxonomy): domain Eukaryota; kingdom Metazoa; phylum Chordata; class Mammalia; order Artiodactyla; family Bovidae; genus Raphicerus; species Raphicerus campestris. The sequence goes on from SJYW01014604.1 coordinate 65,110, forward strand.
ACTGAAGATCAAATATATTTGATAAAATTGAACATCATTTTTAATACAAAAACTGTTTGTAAAAAGGATTTTAAAAATTTAACAGAAAAAATATATACACCATCATGCTTAATGGTAAACAAATAAATTCTTATCTTTGAGCCTAAAGACATGACAGTTACCTACCCCATTTAACTGTTTTTGTTTAGAATTCTTGTGTAAATAATAACTGCTAGATTAANGGGAGCATCTGGCCTTGGAGTGCTCCCACCAGAGGCTCCATTCAGAGAGACCCGTGAGAGTGAGGGATGATTCTGGGGTGGCCGCTGGGGTGCCAGAGGCCCAGGGCTGAGGAGGGGAGCATTGCCAACTTCCCATGGAGGGCAAAGGAGGGAGCGGTGGGTCCATACAGTTATAAATAATGGCAGGAGTGGGCTACCCACATCTCATGTAATTTAATTTAGGCACCCAGGGATGATGGACTATTTCTGCCTTGTAAGATGGCTATGTTTATTTTTTTTTTCTTCAGAGTGTGTATACACACACACACACACACACACACACACACCTTTTTTCATAATAAGCAAGAAAAGAGATTCAGTTCCCTATGACAAAAATGATCAAGGAGCTGTAATTCTTTAAATAATTTTCTGAATACTTTTTAGACCCACATGAGAGGAGGTAAACAAGGAAGAACATAAGGGCAATAAAACCACCTACATTTCAAGGAAACATGCATATTTCATTTTTAAAAGTTATTCTTGATTGTGTTTCAATATTGCCTCTGTTCTATATTTAGGTTTTTTCATCCTTGAGGCATGTGGATCTTAGCTCCCTGACCAGGGATTGAACCTGTGGCCCCTGCATTGAAAGGTGAAGTCTTAACCACTGGCTCACCAGGGAAGCCCCTTTTATTTAACTTTGTAATGGCTCAGGGGACTCAGCAGCTGAGAAGATGCATTGTATCTCAGAATTAATAATCATGAGCTCAAGTACCCCTCTATGTGGGACTTGTAACACTGTTTTTCTTCAGCCATCTTATCTGTAAAATGAATATCTAAGAAATAGCCCTTTCTTAAAGTGTAGCAGAATCAGAGAAAAATTATAATGAAAAGATCAGTGTGTGGCAAAGCATTCAATACACTTGCATTGTAGGCCATGGAATACCAAGGCCAATATTGACTGATGCTCTCTGGGGCCCACTAGACTACAGCTCCAGAAAGGTGGGAAAACTACCCATTAGGCCTATGGGAAACAGTATCAAGGTTCCTTAAAAACTAAAAATAGAGCTATCATGTGACCTTGCAGTCCCACTCCTGGGCATGTATCTGGAGAAAAACATGGTCTGAAATGATACATGCACCCCGGTGTTCACTGCAGCCTTGTTTACAACAGTTAGGACATGGAAGCAACCTAAATGCCCGTCAACAGAGGAATGGATAAAGAGGATGTGAAAGTGAAAATGGTGCATATATATACAAGGGAATGTTACCCAGCCGTGAAAAAGAATGAAATAATGCCATTGCAGCACATGGATGGACGTAGAGATTGTCATCCTGAGTGCAGTAAGTCAGATGGACAAGGAGAAATATTGCACACACCTCCTGTATGCAGAATCTAAAGAGAAACGATACAAATGAACTTATTTACAAAACAGAAACAGACTCACAGACTTAGAGAACTAACTTACGGTTCTCGGTCGGGGGGTGGATGGGGGGAAAGGATAGTTAGGGAGTTTGGGATGGACATGTACACACTGCTATATTTAAAATGAATAACAAAGACCTACTGTCTGGCACAGGGAACTCTGTTCAATGTCATGCGGCAGCCTGGATGGAAGGGGAGTTTAGGAGAAAGTGGACACAGGTGTGTGTGTGGCTGAGCACCTGAAACTATCACACATTGTTAATTAGCCCTGCTGCTGCTGCGGCTAAGTCGCTTCAGTCGTGCCAGCTATATTCCAATATAAAATAAAACGTTAAGAAAAGACCAAAAAACCTCAGAAGACTACCAGCGTGGGGACTCAGATCTGAATTTGCACAACTGTGTGTTCCAGATCATATTTTTATAATTCATCATGTTAAGAATTCACTCAGATTCGATGGACATGAATCTGAGTGAACTCCGGGAGTTGGTGATGGACAGGGAGGCCTGGCATGCTGCGATTCATGGGGTCGCAAAGAGTCAGACACAACTGAGCGACTGAACTGAACTGAACTGAACTGAAGATCAAATATATTTGATAAAATTGAACATCATTTTTAATACAAAAACTGTTTGTAAAAAGGATTTTAAAAATTTAACAGAAAAAATATATACACCATCATGCTTAATGGTAAACAAATAAATTCTTATCTTTGAGCCTAAAGACATGATAGTTACCTACCCCATTTAACTGTTTTTGTTTAGAATTCTTGTGTAAATAATAACTGCTAGATTAAATATAAATGAAGAATAACAACTCTAATAATGAAGGGCATTAAAAAAATGCTGTAGATCATATGATTGTCTAAGTAAAAAATTCAGTAAGATCTACTGAGGTCATTAAAATAATTGATTTACATATATTTTCAATTAAAAAGTGTATACAAAATACCAGTAATTTCCTGTATGAGAAATGTATCTGCTTTGGAAATAGAATAAGAAAAAGAACCCTCTCCCTCCAAAAAAGAGTGCACCCGATTGGGACCATAAATATAAAATAAAGTCAGAATAATCCTTATACGAAATGTGTGGAACTCACATGAATAAAACTATAAAATGTTATGTCATGTTCACATATTGAGAGATTAATATTGTAAAGATCACAAATCATTCCCAAATAATTTATGAATGTAATAAAATTCTAGTAGGATATTTCAGAGCATGAAAAATATCTTCAAAAAATATTATATGGAAGAATAAGTTGGGTAGATAGCTAGGACTTTCTAAAATGAAGACTGACATCTTTGTTGACATGACCATCACATGTCAATCATTCATTATGTGAATACTTGATTGTGTATTTTGTTTAGGGGATGAAGGGAGAGAATGGGCATGTTTCCTGAGTTCAAGAAGTCTACAATCTAATGGGGGGGAAAAGTAGTACAAAAAATAATGACACAAATATTATGAATATTTAATTACAAGTTGTTTGGATAAACTCTGGGAGTTGGTGATGGACAGGGAGGGCTGGCATGCTGCGATTCATGGGGTCACAAAGAGTCGGACATGACTGAGCAACTGAACTGAACTGAACTGCACTGTAATCCATGCTTTAAAAGAAAGCTGCAGGCATGGAGAGGCAGCACCTGGTGACCTGTTGATGTTCTCCACATCAGAGGACACCACTCACTTTGGCACTCAGATGGTGTCCCTAGCCTGGTGTGTTGCTCGTGCAGCCTGAAACATCAGTCTTACTGGTGAGAGTGGTATTTAACCTGGGTCAAGGGGTGGGAAGGGTAAGGGAGTTACTAGTAGAAAGAAAACAGGTCTTAAGGTCCTGCCATGTAAAGGTCTGGGCACATTCAAGAAACTAAAGGGATCCAATGTGGTCAAAACAGGGAACTCCAGAGCAAGACATGGGGTAGGCATGGAGATCATAGTAAGTGGGGGCCATGCATCAACCATGTAAAATGGAATAAATGCTGAGTGCTGTGACAGTCTCCCCAAGGATTCTGAACAGGGAAGCACATGATGTAATTCGTGGTTTAAGGAGTTCATTTTTTTTCCAGTTTGTGAAGAATGGTTTGGAATGGATGAAGAATGGACACAGTGAGATCAAATAGTGGACTATGCAGTAATCCAGGAGAGAGGTGGTAGTATAATTAACCAAGACGAGGGCATTGGAAATGGAAAGTGACAGGATTTCATAAATATTTTGAAGATAGTGTTCATGAGAACTGGTGACTGAGTGGGAAGTCTAGGCCTACATAAAGTTGATATAACTTAAAGATGCTCATGGGTGTAAAAAAGACAGATTGATTGTTGGAACAGAACAAAAAAGCAGAAACAGATACATAAGTATTATACAATAATGTGGCACTTTAAAATAGTGGGAAAGAAGGGATTATCAAAAAAATAAATGCAGGCAATTGATTAAATTTTAAAAGGGAAGAAAGTGAGAACTGAAAAAGGTGGAGACATTTCTTGTAATTTACACCAAATAAAAACAAAGCATTTGAAGTACTAGAAAATAATATAGGTTTTTATTTTTATTACATTATCTTCACTTTTTTTCATTTTTGCTTTTGGACCTCAGCAACAAACACAATACATAAATGCCCCTCAGTTCATGGCTCACTACCACCCATTGGTCTGTACAACATGCTGTCTTATTTTTTAATTCCTCCTCCGCCATCACTCCCATCTTAAATTCTTGGCTTCATACTCTCCAACCTCAAAAAGTACCCACTCTAAGGTTCTACATAGAGTTAATGAGTAATATAAATATTAATACATGTAAAGCCCATTAGAAAATAACCATTTTGTAACCAATGTTACAATTCCTAATATCAATGAATACTAATATTAAATTCATTACTAAGTTTTCCAATCCAAGAATATACTTTATCTCATTTAATCAAACATTACTTTATGCTCTTTATTTCTTTTAGGATTTCTTCCATAAATGCTTTTTCATTCTTTGTTAGTTTAAACTCTAGTCACTTTGTAGCTTGTGTTGATTTTTTTTTTTAATTTTGGTTTTTATTTCATTTTCTGATTATCCTCAGTATGGAAGAATGCTACCGATTTTTAAATTTTATTTTTATGCTGAATTTGAAATAATCTTGGAGTAGGGAGGACTTTTTTTTTAACCCCTCATCCCCAGCACAGTGCCAAAGGCAGAACATATAAGAAAACTGTTGGCCAAGAAAGCCTATCAGAGTCAAAATCATATGATAATTTAGGCAAAAAATTGCTACATATATGACAGAAAAGGAGCTAATACTCTAAATATATAAGATGTTATGACAAAACAAAAAGTAAAAATTGTCAAATATGGGCAAAGACCATGAAGAAACAATTCAAAATGAGAAACTGAAATATCCAGCAAACTTGAATTAATGTTCAGTTGTGCATATAATCAAGGCCTGCAAATTAATAGAAGAAAGTACTTCTTCACTATTATGTCAGTAGTCAAGATTCACGTCCTATGATAGAATCTAAACACAATGTAAATTATGCAAAATGGGAAATCACTGGGTCAGTTCACTGGGATATACAGGGATGGTTCTATCTTGAATTCCAGGTGGAGCCAAAAGCTCATGGCTCACAGCTGTCCCTTCCATTGGATTTCATTCCATAGGCTGATGTTGTCCACTTAGAAAACGAGATTGCTGCCAGTGGCTCCTTCCAACCTAGCAAATGGAAATAAAAATCAAACAGCTCTCCTGAATGCCTACATATGAAAGCAAGGAAAACTGATCCTGGTTCACTCCTTCACCTATGCTGAATGGAGAGTAACACTACAGACAAAAGGAAGCACATGAGAGGGTATTTTCCAATTCCTCAAAATTTAAAAACCACAGACTGTAATGAACAAACAAACAAAACTGAGTAAACTGACTGAATGTGGAAAATGTCAGATATGGATGATATACTATCTTAGGAACCAGGAAGACCTCATTACACTGAAAGTCACTGCCCAAACCACTACCAAGGACCTGCAGGCTGGCTGGCATGATTTGCTTGAGACATTACATCATGGTCCTTGGAGAACAAAATTGTTTGCAAAAAGAGGAGAAGCAATTCTATTTTGCAGGACAAAAGCAAGCATTGACACAGGTCTAAGATGGCGAAAGGAGAAGGATGGTGGATCCAAACTCTGCAAGAATAAGTTTCTCATGGTGAACAAGGTGGTCTGTGCTGGAGGTTAGTTATAAATACCATTTGGAGTAAGTGAGAAGCCCCCTCTCACTTTTATTTTTTTGCCCTACTCAATTGATAGCTTGGCAGGTTTAAGGCTTGTGTCCTTTAGAAATCCCACCACACAGCTTAGAGATTTAATTCAGCCGAAAGGCAATCAGTAGCTCAAAGGCCATTCAGGGCCTCTACCACAAAACAAAATGTTTTGTTTCCAAAAAATACAAAACACCGAGTAAACTGAGCCTACAAAGGGACGATCTGAGACTGCAGAGAGCAAGTTAATGAAATTCCATACTCCCTTGGAACTTTTCAGAAAACCTGAATTCCCTTTGGCAACAAATCTGCCACCTTCTAAACTGAAAGACCTTCAAATGGGAAACGGCACTTGCAACTCTGCCTTGAAAGATGAGGCCTCCCTCAGGTTTGGCAAGTTTCTCTGGCCATATGGTTATCTACCTCCTGCTTTGGATGGGGGACGTCTGAACAAACAGAAAGAGAAGTGACAAGTTGGTAAGAGTCTGCTAGGTCATGAAAGGAGAGGAGTCCTAGGACCATCTTCTTTCCACGGGTTGGCCCTGGACCTGGAGTTCCACGGAGGGTATCACAATTCCCTTAAAAGAAACTTACTAAATGTCAGCTGCAGGTGAGTACCCTGAAGGATTGAATGTTATTTTCAATTTTCTTATTGGAAAGGCAGAACTACCTTATACCTACATCATTTTGTCTTCATAACACCTAGCTACAAGACTTGGCGGGTAGCAGACTCTCAGAAGTGTTGACCAGCGAATGGAATGAATGAACACAAATGAATGAAGTACATCTAGGCAGTGCTCACATTCCATTTAGCTTCGTTCTGTTAAAATTAATGTTCCTACTGTATGTCCACCTGCAAAGCCTCTGAGTTAGCTGAGAGGGTACCACATTCAAATAGAGATGAGGTGACTACACACACTGTTAAGATATAACGTGGAGAAACACAGCTGCCATCAGAAAGGAACAAGCTGATGTATGAGGTCAAAAGCAGAAAGGCTTATGCACAGCTACGGGGATCAAAACACTTTCTGAAAGTGAGATATGCGTATATTAATGCACATATGTGGAATCTAGAAAAATGGCATAGATGGTCTTATTTACAAAGCAGAAATAGAGACACAGACATAGAGAACAAACATTAAAAGACACTTGCTCCTTGGAAGAAAAGTTACAACCAACCTAGAGATCATATTAAAAAGCAGAGACATTACTTTGCCAACAAAGGTCCATCTAGTCAAAGCTATGGTCTTTCTAGTAGTCATGTATGGATGTGAGAGGTGGACTATAAAGAAAGCTAAGCACCGAAGAATTGATGCTTTTGAACTGTGGTATGGAAGGAATGATGCTAAAGCTGAAACTCCAGTACTTTGGCCACCTCATGCGAAGAGTTGATTCATTGGAAAAGACTTTGATGCTGGGAGGGATTGGGAACAAGAGGAGAAGGGGACAACAGACAATGAGATGGCTGGATGGGATCACTGACTCGATGGATGTGAGTCTGAGTGAACTCCGGGAGTTGGTGATGGACAGGGAGGCCTGGCATGCTGCGATTCATGGGGTCGCAAAGCGTCAGACACAACTGAGTGACTGAACTGAACTGAACTGATTGGAAAAGACTCTTGAGAGTTCCTTGGACTGCAAAGAGATCCAACCAGAACATCCTAAAGATCAGTCCTGAATATTCATTGGAAGGACTGATGCTGAAGCTGAAATTCCAATACTTTGGCCACCTGATGTGAAGTACTGACTCACTGGAAAAGACCCTGATGCTGGGAGGTATTAGGGGCAGGAGGAGATGGGGACATCAGAGAATGAGATGGTTGGATGGTGTCACCAACTCAATGGACATGAGTTTGAGTAAATTCTGGGAGTTGATGTACAGGGAGGCCTGGTATGCTGCAGTC
>SJYW01014604.1:87200-102747 GCA_006410735.1 Raphicerus campestris
GTCCCATCACTTCATGGGAAATAGATGGAGAAACAGTGGAAACAATGTCAGACTTTATTTTTGGGGGCTCCAAAATCACTGCAGATGGTGACTGCAGCCATGAAATTAAAAGACGCTTAGTCCTTGGAAGAAAAGTTATGACCAACCTAGATAGTATATTCAAAAGCAGAGACATTACTTTGCCGACTAAGGTCCGTCTAATCAAGGCTATGGTTTTTCCTGTGGTCATGTATGGATGTGAGAGTTGAACTGTGAAGAAGGCTGAGTGCTGAAGAATTGATGCTTTTGAACTGTGGTGTTGGAGAAGACTCTTGAGAGTCCCTTGGACTGCAAGGAGATCCAACCAGTCCATTATAAAAGAGATCAGCCCTGGGATTTCTTTGGAAGGAATGATGCTAAAGCTGAAACTCCAGTCCTTTGGCCACCTCATGTGAAGAGATGACTCATTGGAAGAGATTCTGATGCTGGGAGGGATTGGGAGCAGGAGGAGAAGGGGACGACAGAGGGTGAGATGGCTGGATGGCATCACTGACTCGATGAACGTAAGTCTGAGTGAACTCCGGGAGCTGGTCATGGACAAGGAGGCCTGGCGTGCTGTGATTCATGGGGTTGTGAAGAGTTGGACATGACTGAGCAACTGAACTGAACTGAACTGAGCTGAAGGCCTTAGTAAGGCAGGTGCTGGGTTTAATGTAGTTAATCATATCAGATACCAAGAGAAACTATCAAACAATATTAAGATCATGTCAAAAAGAATCAGAAGCCAACTTAGATCTCATTAACACTTTGTCTATAAGGATAATAATGGAAATAAAAGGAGAAAAAGTGGAAGCCATGAGAGATTTTATTTTCTTGGGCTCCAAAATCACAGTGGACAGTGACTGCAACCATGAAATTAAAAGATGCTTGCTCCTTGGAAGGAAAGCTATGACAATCCTACACAGTATATTAAAAAGCAGAGACATCATTTTGCTGATGAAGTTCCATCTAGTCAAAGTTATGGTTTTTCCAGTAGTCATGTATGGATGTGAGAGTTGGACTATAAAGAAGGTTGAGCACCAAAGAATTGATGCTTTCAAATTGTAGTGCTGGAGAAGACTACTAGGAGCCCCTTGGACTACAAGAAGATCAAACCAGTCCATCCTAAAGGAAATCAGTCCTGAATATTCATTGGAAGGACTGATGCTGAAACTGAAGCTCCAATACTTTGGCCACCTGATGTGAAGAACTGACTCATTGGAAAAGACCCTGATGCTGGGAGAGACTGAAAGTAGGAGGAGAAGGGGATGACAGAGGATGAGAAGATATTTGGATGGTATCACCAACTCAATGGACATGAATTTGAGCAAATTCTGGGAGATATTGGAGGACAGAGGAGCCTGGTGTGCTAAGAGTTGGGTACGACTTAGCAACTGAACAACAACAGGAGAATAAAGGGGAAAAATGTGAATTTCCTATAAAAATTTCACTACTGGATAGCCAAATAGGAGAATAAGGGATTCTGTCACTTGAAGTACAGCTGATGAATATAGGAGAAACACTAGATGTAAAATATTTCTATATGGCAGTCGTAAGGAAATAATGGATCCAGAATGATTCATTGCTAACATGATATGGCTCCTGATGGCAAAGTACAGCAGCATTATGAAATGGCATCAGAAATCATCAAACCTTATTTTGTGTCTATCAATAGTAATGCTATCAGTTAGGACGTTCTGGGAACTCTCACCTTGGCCCATAGTGAGTCCCCATAGACATTTCCAATGTGGCAGGTGGACCAGCCCTTGTGATTTTTATTTTGATTGCAAGATGCCTGCAGATATCAGAAACAACCCTCAGGGAATTTTGAAATAAACAATATTTACTATTCACAGGTCCTGGAGGGTACACAGCATGCTTGGGGCCATACAACAAGGTCATCGGGAAAGAGAGAAAAGAAAGAATGGACCTTGAGGTTCTGAGTTTAATGGGGTCAAGGGTACAGTGTCTAGGGTTTTGTGATTTCACTATTTATTGGTGAATGCAAAATGTAAGAGTGGGAATTAAAGTAGAGGGAAGGAAAATCAGAATTATCAAAAAGTCAGTTATCTGGGTCAACCAGGACTTTCTAGAAGAACTTCATGGGTGGGGTGGCCTGGCCCTTTACATAATGGTTAGTTGATAATGTGTCTATTCAAGATCCATGTCTTTGAAGTGGGTGCATTTAATATTAGTCACTTACATTACACCTTGACAATAAAAGAAAAGAACCTAATTGTCAGGCCCTTATACTACAAACTATATCTGTGACCCCGTGGACTATACAGTCCATGGAATTCTCCAGGCCAGAAATACTGAAGTGGGTAGCATTTCCCTTCTCCAGGGGATCTTCCCAACCCATAGATTGATCCCAGGTCTCCTGCATTGCAGGTGGATTCTTTACCAGCTGAGCCACAAGGGAAGCCCATATCTGAGAACATCCTTTCCCAGTTATCATCTATAGAGAATAGGAGGACAGAGAACAAATTAAGTGACACCATAAGGATGCAATCATATAAATTCAGATGATCAGAAAAGTTATAGAGCAAAAGATCAGTTTCTTTAACAAACTGAGAGAAAACATACAGATTGGAAATATACAAGGTTAAAAGTGATTTCAGAGACATATGAACAATGAAATGTATGAACTTACTTGGAATCTGATTCAAACTATAAACAAGAATGTTTATTGTAAAGCAATTAATACTAATATTATTCTTCATCTTGAACTCCCCAGCTTGCTTGTAGTACCAATCAAAGAAATAATTTCCCTTATTTTCAACTTTAATACTCCACTAAAATATACAGGTTAATTAACATATTAATGTTGTCTCTTGCAAGTTACTCCAAATCCCTTTTTGGGAAAGGCCAGACATAAAGTATGAAGTAAACATTCAAAATAAACTAGGGGGTAGTCATAAGGTACACATATGTATAGCTTAATAAATCCTTCATAAATACTGCCAAAAGATTTCCAAAGTGATTGAACCAATTTACACTTCTGCTAGCAGAGGTTGATAGGAGCTAGGGAGAAATGGGAAGAGAAGCAAGACATGTGGGGCTCCAGGCTTAGGGAGGATATGGATTTCAGAACTCCGAGGCAGTGAACCTACTGGGTAGTAGTTTGTACTCAGAAGTTTCTCTCAAATGCATGAGTCCCCACATAGGAGGAAAGACAGAGAAGGGCAAGTGACAGCTCACACAGGAGGGGCCCCTTAGGACTCAGGTCCTAGTGGTATAAAGATCAGGATTTTGCCAGCCCCTCCTCCCCTCCAATATGCCAAACATTTGGCAATATCTAGAGACTTTTGGTTTCCCACACCATACGGCATGTGGAATCTTAGTTCCCAACCAGGGATTGAAATTGTTCCCCCTGCAGTGGAAGTGCCAAGTCTTAACCGCTAGACCACTGGAGACATTTTTGATTGTCAGATTTTAGCAGAGTTAGGACATACCATAGGCAACTCACTGTCAGAAGCCAGGGATGCTGCTAAATATTATGTGTACACTCTGTAACCAAGAAGTGTCTGGCCCCAAAGACCAATAGTGCCAAGTCTGAGAAATCCTGCATGTACCCCTGAGGGACAGTCATGAAAAGAGGCACAGGAGAGGCTTCTGGGGTGCTGGCAATGCCAAGTTTCTTGACCTGGATGCTGGTTTCATAACGATATTCAATTAGTAAAGATTCATCAAATTGCCCCATTGATATATGCACATATATATATATATATATATATATANCATCTTGAACTCCCCAGCTTGCTTGTAGTACCAATCAAAGAAATAATTTCCCTTATTTTCAACTTTAATACTCCACTAAAATATACAGGTTAATTAACATATTAATGTTGTCTCTTGCAAGTTACTTCAAATCCCTTTTTGGGAAAGGCCAGACATAAAGTATGAAGTAAACATTCAAAATAAACTAGGGGGTAGTCATAAGGTACACATATGTATAGCTTAATAAATCCTTCATAAATACTGCCAAAAGATTTCCAAAGTGATTGAACCAATTTACACTTCTGCTAGCAGAGGTTGATAGGAGCTAGGGAGAAATGGGAAGAGAAGCAAGACATGTGGGGCTCCAGGCTTAGGGAGGATATGGATTTCAGAACTCCGAGGCAGTGAACCTACTGGGTAGTAGTTTGTACTCAGAAGTTTCTCTCAAATGCATGAGTCCCCACATAGGAGGAAAGACAGAGAAGGGCAAGTGACAGCTCACACAGGAGGGGCCCCTCAGGACTCAGGTCCTAGTGGTATAAAGATCAGGATTTTGCCAGCCCCTCCTCCCCTCCAATATGCCAAACATTTGGCAATATCTAGAGACTTTTGGTTTCCCACACCATACGGCATGTGGAATCTTAGTTCCCGACCAGGGATTGAAACTGTTCCCCCTGCAGTGGAAGTGCCAAGTCTTAACCGCTAGACCACTGGAGACATTTTTGATTGTCAGATTTTAGCAGAGTTAGGACATACCATAGGCAACTCACTGTCAGAAGCCAGGGATGCTGCTAAATATTATGTGTACACTCTGTAACCAAGAAGTGTCTGGCCCCAAAGACCAATAGTGCCAAGTCTGAGAAATCCTGCATGTACCCCTGAGGGACAGTCATGAAAAGAGGCACAGGAGAGGCTTCTGGGGTGCTGGCAATGCCAAGTTTCTTGACCTGGATGCTGGTTTCATAACGATATTCAATTAGTAAAGATTCATCAAATTGCCCCATTGATATATGCACATATATATATATATATATATATATACATACATACACACATGTGAGTAGGCTCAGTCATGTCTAAATGTCTAACTATTTGAGACCCTATGGACTATAGCCTGCCTGGCTACTCTGTCCATGGGATTCTCCAAGCGAGACTACTGGAGTGGGTTTCTATTTCCTCCTCCCGATAAGCATGCACACAGACACACTTATACACAGATTAATATCTTAATTTAATAAAAGAATACAATATGTGCCTGACATTGATGAGTTCCTATATTCTTCATTCAAAACCCCACCGTTTTGGTGTTATTATTTCTAATCTAGGAATGGAGAAATTGGGGCTCCGGGAAGATAAATGTGCTGCCCAGAGATATATAGTAAATTACCACCATAGTACCCAGCTGTGAACTTGAACTTCTCTCTTCCTAGCTTCAGGTCAATGAGATCACCGAAGCCAATAATAGTCAAATGTTAATGAAAGGCAGCTGGAGGAAGCAAAGTGGTTTTCATTTTGATATAGTCCAAATCTGGTCTCAACCAGCCCTCTGAGTTTCCCCCACCCCCATTTTAAATTGCCTGTTTTAGGATATGTGAAATATTTGCTGCCTCTGAGTTAGAAAATGGACAGCTGTAAAAGAGAGAAAGAGAGCGAAAAACAGATTAAATAAGGTAGCAGTTGTATAGCTTATCAGGACATTGGAAGAGAAGTGCAAAACGATAAAGTTTAAAACTTAATGGCAAGTTTGGAGAGAACATGTGCATGGCATTCATCTTCCCATAGGACTATGAATAATCGAAATCTAGGCTGAAATCTAAGGGTAAGGAGAAAAGGGGGCATTAATTATTAAAATGAATGAGACACTATTCATTTGGAAATCTTTCCCAGGAACAGTCAATATGAATACTTGATAGAAATGGCCAGCTTGACCAAGTTACCATTTATAAGAAACACAGGAAAGAGCTGTCAGGAAACCTTATCCTTCAAGTCAATAGTCCTAAAATGACCCAGACCTCAGCGTTTTCACCACTGCCCCCTCCTTCCAACCTCCTAACCAGGACCTTTCAAAGTGGTTCAGGTAAAATCAAGAATTGAAGCACAGATCAAAACCCTAGGCCTAGACAGACAGACCCTGTTAATTATGCAAAATATCTTTGTAATTGACTAAAACTATGATTTCTAAGTGCCTTGAATATCAATGACCATCAAGAAACAGTAGCTACTGGGATGCCTGTAATGACCCCAGGGTTTTAAAAAGCAAATTTACTACTATCAATTATGAAGCTTCAATTTGAAGATATTCAGTAAATGGAATTATCTGGAGAAGACCATGAGGTCTGTTTGCTATTTCAAATCAGTATAGAAGATTCAGTGGTATTTCACAAAGCTCCAATTTTAAGTTTAATTTGCTGAAAAAAGACTATAGACTGATTAGTTGAAACCAATCACTTAAGACTGTAATTGTGATAAATGCTCCTGGATCTAGTTTAAAAGAAATATCTGATCAACTGGACTGGAGGGATCAATGTTACATGCTGACCTGTTCAAACATCTTTANGTGGTGCCTGGAGCTAGCAAATTGGGTAATGCCAACTATTATTGTTAATAATGGTCAGCAGATGGTTTTATTATAGAATATGTTTTATATTCTGTCTATATTCAGTCACCGGAGAAGGCAATGGCACCCCACTCCAGTATTCTTGCCTGGAAAATCCCGTGGATGGAGGAGCCTGGTAGGCTGCAGTCCATGCTAAGGGTCAACACGACTGAGCAACTTCCCTTTCACTTTTCACTTTCATGCATTGGAGAAGGTAATGGTAACCCACTCCAGTGTTCTTGCCTGGAGAATCCCAGGGATGGGGGAGCCTGGTGGGCTGCCGTCTATGGGGTCGCACAGAGTCAGACACCTGACTGAAGTGACTTAGCAGCAGCATNGCATTGGAGAAGGTAATGGTAACCCACTCCAGTGTTCTTGCCTGGAGAATCCCAGGGATGGGGGAGCCTGGTGGGCTGCCGTCTATGGGGTCGCACAGAGTCAGACACCTGACTGAAGTGACTTAGCAGCAGCATATTCAGTCATACTTAAAAAATACTATAGATTTACTTTGTGGGGTAATTATAAGTGCTGACTATGGTACAGTTGATGGGATTGTGTGTGTGTGGGTGTGTGATTGTGTGCTCAGTTGTTCAGTCATATCTGGCTCTTTGCAGCCTCATAGACTGAAGCCTGCCAAGCTCCTCTGTCCATGGAATTTTTCAGGCAAGAATACTGGAGCAGGTTGCCCTTTCCTTCTCTAGGGGATCTTCCCGACCCAGGGATTGAACCTGCAACTCTTGTGGTCTCCTGTGTTGGCAGGTGGATTCTTTACCACTAGCACCAACTGGGAGATGCATTGATGGGATTTCTGCATAGATAATCTGGTTGATTTTTAGGTGTTTGGATTCTTGTTGAAATAAATTGTGAACCATACCCTCTGCCCCAAACTGAAATCCCTGTTTCAGCTGTTTAATGTTATATTTACTAGGGATATGATAATGACTGAATTGGATTAATTATGGGGTCCTTCAATGGATTGTTTTGTAGTAGATTTGCAGATTTTTTTTTCAGATGAGTCCACATGTTAGATGAATGGTTTGAATTTCAAGTTTACCTGCAGCAGCCTGAAGACTGGTTTTCTTCATTTTTGAAGAGGTACTTGTAAAAACTAATATTTTGGGTCTTCCAGAGCATGGACACTGATATCACTAAAACTGCAAAGAAAGGAGAAGGGAGGGTTTGTGCATTGCTGATTTACATTTATTTTTGTATTTGCAAAACTCACACAGAGCCTGTATGAGACCATTCTGCATAATCATCATTGCAGGCATTTATTTAATGCTTGCTAGTTTCTAGGCACCATGCTAAGTACTTTGCATGTATTTTCTTATTTATTCCTTACATTAAATTGTACTTGTGCCAGTAGATATCATTAGTTTGCCCATTTCTACACACAAAGAAACTGAGGCTCAGGGAGGCTAAGTCACTTGCTTAGGGATGCACAGCGGGAAAATGAGAGGATGGATATAAACCCAGCCAGACTGACTGCAGAGCCCTCACTCTTAGCCTAGAGCAGAACCTGTGAATGAGAGCCCTTGTTGGCAGTGAGATTCTTATTGGCTCTGAAATGGGGAAAGGTATTCAATGTGTATCCTGTGCGGCTTAGTGTCTGTGCTTAAAGGTGGCCCCTTGCTTCCTTGCTCCGGAGAGAGATGAATGGAAAGCCAGAATCACTTGCTGGATTGGAACAAAGAAGCATGTAGCCTGAGTGTATTGGCAGCCATCCCACCAAGTGGAGAAGAGCTGGTCTTAGGCTGAAGTCAGTGCTTTGAATAGTAGAATGGAAATGTCTGGGTCTTTGATGACATCACAGGATTGACCCGGAAGCCTGCTCTGCTTCTGGTCTTTGGCTCACATAATTGATTTCCTTATTGACTGTGGCAGAAACATCTAGCTGCCTCTCTGATATCATTCTTTCCTCTTTCATTACTAACCAAAGCCTGGTTTGGTTCAGGGTGGCTGTTGCTAGTTAGAAACCTAAGCTTCTCATTCTTCCTTGTGTAGGGTCAGCATTCAAGATGGTTCTAGCCAATGAAATATAAACAGAGATCCCTGCTGCGGAGTTCTATTAATAGTAAAGCTTTGCTTTTCTGATAAAGACATGTCTCTTCTTCCTCCTCAGCGCTTGTAGAATGCTGGTAACTCGGGCTGGAACAGACATTCTGGTTGCATGATGGAAAGACCAAGAGATTTGCAGAGACCTGGGCTCTGAGCTACCAAATCAATGCTGGGAGGCCTTACCTTCTCATTATATGAGAGAAAATAAAACCCTAATATGTTAAACCAGTGTTTCCCAGTCTTTGTTATTTACATACAAATGCAATTCCTAACTCAGAAATTGAAATCTTTCATTGACATGGATCCTTTCTTGGTGTCTGGTTACCCTATTGCTGCATAAAAACCCACTGCAACACTAAGTAACTTATAACAACAATTGTGTTTTCTTATTTTACACATGTGTGTGACTGCGGGGCAGAAATTTGCACAGGGCACAGGGGAATAGTGTGTCTCTGTTTCAGGATTTTTGAGGCTCAGATGGGAGACTTGAATGGATGGGGGTTGGGACATCCAAGATAGATTACTGACTCACCTGGTACGTTAATGATGCTCCCACATGGCTTCTTTCTCCAGCAGCATAACCTGGTCTTCTTCCACAGGGGCTCAGGGATCCCTGAGCAGCAATATCGACAAGGATGCAGAAGTCCAGGGGATNTTGAAATCTTTCATTGACATGGATCCTTTCTTGGTGTCTGGTTACCTATTGCTGCATAAAAACCCACTGCAACACTAAGTAACTTATAACAACAATTGTGTTTTCTTATTTTACACGTGTGTGTGACTGTGGGGCAGAAATTTGCACAGGGCACAGGGGAATAGTGTGTCTCTGCTTCAGGATTTTTGAGGCTCAGATGGGAGACTTGAATGGATGGGGGTTGGGACATCCAAGATAGATTACCGACTCACCTGGTACGTTAATGATGCTCCCACATGGCTTCTTTCTCCAGCAGCATAACCTGGTCTTCTTCCACAGGAGCTCAGGGATCTCTGAGCAGCAATATCGACAAGGATGCCGAAGTCCACGGGATACACTTAGGGCAGATGGCCATTTACCTGGTAGGAAGTGCATAGTATCCTTTTCATGTGAAAATTCACCCACATGTCATATTCGAGGGCACACAAACTGTGTGTGAGTGCTTAAGACCCATCTTTGAGGACACAGGTGAGCCAGGATCAGGGCCAGTCTCCTCTGTGGTAAGGGGCAGGCACTGTTAGGCTTATGTCGTTATGAGCGATTACATTCTCAGTTAGTCCTCTACAGAGAATGGTCTGCAACCTTCCGCAGACCATGCTGGCGATGCAGACATCAGACTGGGAGTTGCCTGAGTAGGGGGAGGTGGGGCAATGATTCTGCCTCCTTCTTTCTTTTGTCCCCTGTGGTGGATTTCCCTGGCTTCCTTAAGGCTGGTCCAGACTAGGAACACATGGTGGTTTTCAAAATCCCCATTGTTACGTGCATAGATATACGTGTAGTTTGCCTCTTGGTTGGCTCATGATCTTCCCTTCTGTTTTCCGTCTTTAGAATTTCAGAATCCGCTCTCTGGCCACCGGCACCCCCTTTGTGAGTTCCTTCCTGCGTCCTGGACTGCATGGCCACTCCCTGGGTGACTGCCCCGAGCTCATTAATTCTACAGTTTGACACCTCACTGCTGCTGACTCTGCTAATGGTAGGTACTGTCCCAGCCTTGGTTCTGTGTTTTTCATTTTGCTCTTTTGAGCTGAACCCTCAGGGAGACTGATTTTGTCATATTGCTCATTTCCATTTTTTATTGCTTGTCGTTATTTCTGTGGCAGACACAGTGACAGGCAGAATAGATATGTATTCCTGTTGTTTTTTTCTTAAATGCAATCTAGGAAAATCCAGAAGAGAAGGCACAAGCATCATTTTTTCTGAAATATGTTCTTTACTTTCCCTGTGGTAATTATTTATTTATTTTTTAAAGCAAAGCCCAGAGATGAAACATAACAAAATACAACAAAAACACCATAGTTGCCCAAATATTCTCGAGCAGACGGTGGGAAAATAGAGTGAAGCAGTCACTCCAGTGAATCTTCACACCTTCCTCAATACTGTAACTACTTGGTTACAAATATGATTGTCGGGAGGAAGGGCACTTGGGAGTCCTGAATTAAAAACAAGAGCAACAACCAACAAACTGACACGACTTGATGGGTTGAGGAGACATAAAATAGAAGATTCTAGAATGGAAGTCGGGGATATGATGAAATATGATGAAGTGGGGCAGAGCCATCATGGGCCGTGGCTCCCAGCTTCTCTGAGTCTTCCAGTTGCTTGTGAGGTAATGTGCATGGGGCAGCGTGGGTTGCTGGTGTCCAGAGAGAGCTGCAGGGGCGCTGGTGTGAAGGCGTTAAGACCTGGCCAGCAGCTGGTGTGGTGCAAGTGCTGGAGGCGCGGTGTGCGGGGCCTTGCGTGTCTTGGAGTGAATGGATGTGGTGGAAAAATGACACTGGGGAGGGGGCTTGGGTCAGACACGGGAAGGCTTTGAATGCCACACTGACTTCATAATGGGGCTCAGCTTCTGGTGACGTTTGTGTTAATCCAGGGTCCCAGATGCTCCTATGAGAATTAAAGAGAGTTTCAAAAAAGGATTGTTTGTGAAGAGGAGAGCAAAGTGCAGAGAAATCATTAAGAGTTGGTGCAGTCCTCCTGGTTTAGTAAGAGAGGGCTTGATTGTCACCTGAAGGCCTGATGGCGTGAGGGGAAGGTATAGTCACCTCACCCAGAGGTGGCCAGGGCCGCATCCTGACAGCGCCTGTCCAGAGTGAAAACCTTTGTGTGACCCCGCAGTGGAGGAACTGGCAA
The DNA here is from genome assembly GCA_006410735.1 of Raphicerus campestris. Taxonomy (NCBI): domain Eukaryota; kingdom Metazoa; phylum Chordata; class Mammalia; order Artiodactyla; family Bovidae; genus Raphicerus; species Raphicerus campestris. The sequence continues at coordinate 98,417 of SJYW01014604.1, forward strand.
TCAATACCTGCTTCTCTTCNGTGCAGAGAAATCATTAAGAGTTGGTGCAGTCCTCCTGGTTTAGTAAGAGAGGGCTTGATTGTCACCTGAAGGCCTGATGTTGTGAGGGGAAGGTATAGTCACCTCACCCAGAGGTGGCCAGGGCCGCATCCTGACAGTGCCTGTCCAGAGTGAAAAGCTTTGTGTGACCCCGCAGTGGAGGAACTGGCAATCAATACCTGCTTCTCTTCCTTGCTTTGATTTCTTACTATTGCCACCTGTTTTGACCAGGGTTATCCAGAGAACTGGAACCAGCAGGATGTGCACACACACACACACACACACACCCTTGATTGATTGATGCATTATATTCAGGAATTGGCTCACATGATTGTAGGAACTTAGCAACTCAAAAGTCTGATGAGGTAGGCCAGTAGGCTGGAGGCCCAGGGAAGAGTTGCAATTCAATCCAAAAGTCATCTGCTGGCAGAATTCTATCTTCCTGGTAGGAGGAAGTCTTTGTCCTAGGCAGGTCTTCAGCTGATTAGATGAGGCCCACCCACAATAGGCAGGGTAAGCGGCTTTACTCAAAGTCCATNTGATTGTAGGAACTTAGCAACTCAAAAGTCTGATGAGGTAGGCCAGTAGGCTGGAGGCCCAGGGAAGAGTTGCAATTCAAATCCAAAAGTCATCTGCTGGCAGAATTCCATCTTGCTGGTAGGAGGGAAGTCTTTGTCCTAGGCAGGTCTTCAGCTGATTAGATGAGGCCCACCCACAATAGGCAGAGTAAGCTGCTTTACTCAAAGTCCATCAATTTAAATGTTAATCTCATTAAAAAAAAAAAAAAACTAAACAGAAAACCAAACCACCTTCAGAGAAACATCTAAAATACTGTTTGACCAGGGTACCATAGCCAGCCAAGTCGAGCGACAAGATTAACAACCACACTGCCCAGTGGTCAACGTCAATCAGAAGCCAAAGAACCTCTTGATGCTATGCAGGTGGGTCAGCCTCCCAGGCGCAGAAGCTGGGGGAGGCCGGGCCTGCAGGAGGCCAACACTTTACCCCAGTGTGGTGTGGAAGAAAATCATGTCAGCATTTTGTTTTTACACCCTCACTACCCTGTCTAGGAGCTCAGTTGGAGGTGGCAGGTCTTTCTGAACTTTAAGTGTTTCCAGAGTCCCTGTATAATCTAATACCTCCTCCTGCCCTCAGCAAATGGATCCAAGCATCAAATAGAAGGGAAATCTCTTAAAATGCTGCTGGTTTTCTTTTATTCTCTTGCTTAATTGTTTTCTTAAAGTACGAGAATAGGGATACAAGCCATGTGCAATCTTGAAATACAAGCACCTGGGCAGTTTGGAGAAACAAAACTTTAATATCAAGATCTGTGTACCGATTTCACTTTAAGACTGGCCTCTCCATATGCAGCCCCCTCTCTCCTGTCACAGTGCATATGTGAGTGTGCACACACAGACATGCACACACAGATACACACACACCGGCTGTCCTGTATTTCCAGAGGATGACACAGAGAACTTAGCCCTGAGAGATTTTAGTTAGATCCAATAAGGAGCTTCATTACTGAGGCTGTGAAATACCAGGAGGGGTTTCTCTGTTGTGTTGTTTTGAATGTTGGACTTTATTGAAAAGTAAATACACTGGGGTCAAATTTACATCAAATGAACACACGTATAACAGAGACTTGTTGAGCCGTTCAAGTCAGAAATCAATTTTAAAAACCTGCTAATTCCTGCAGTTCTTCGTCTTGTATGACTCTATGTCTAATGAATTCTGAAATGCTCTGCAGAAGTGGTGAGAATCTGAAGACAGCTGTTGCGGATAAACAGAAAAGGCTCTATGGTGGAGATATCATAAGGTTGAAACTCAGGTGACCTAAGGAGTGGTTTCTAGATGTGGAAAAGCATGACCACAGGTGCTGCCAGGTAGGGGGATGTAATCCAGCCTCAGTCCTTGTTAGTGGGAAAGTAACTGGCTCCTTCTTTTAGGCAAATCTCTTCTCTTTCCCTGGGGTCTTCCTCCCTGAAAAGGAGAACAGACAAGTCTCAGTTCTGGAGTGGCCAATGTGAACACACATCAATCCCCCCATCAGATAACAGCCCTTAGACCCTTTCTTTGCCACATTTCACATGTGGCTTAGGTCATGGGTCTGAGGGAAACAACTTTTATTCCTGCTATAGCTGGTTGAAGAGACGGATATATTGAAGATCCGGGTAGCCATGTTTACGTTTGGCACAAGGAGTGTTGAAGGACTCTAAAGTGCTGGATGGGAGTCTTCTTACTCAGAGTGCTTAGGTGACTCATGGAAATCTGGCCAAATCAAATTGTCTCTCTTCAAAGGGAGTGCTGAAGACCTGGCAGTCATTTGAGTTCTGTACCACCCAAAGATGCCGAGTTGCAGAATGGCCATCATCAAAAAGTTTACAAACAATAAACAATGGAGAGGATGTAGAGAAAAGAGAACTCTTCTACACTATTGGTGGGAATGTAAATTGGCACAGCCACTATGGAGACTTGAATGGAGGTTCCCTAAAAAACTAAAAATAGAGGTACCATNTTCTTGGCTGGACTGCTTCTCTAAGTTGTGTGGGCCTTTGGGGGATAAAAATGCCCAAACAGAAGCAAACTCACCTCCAGCCTTGCCGGGCAGACGTACCCTGAGTCAGTTAGGGCAGCTGTTTATTATGCAGTTAAACAAACGATTTCACGTGTTTTCACTTTTCCAACCAGTTGTTTTGATCTAATAACGAAAATACATGGGTGATAGAAGCTTGCTATTGTAATAAATTAAATGCATGGGAAACCAACTGAAATTTTAGGATTTTTCAGCCTATAAAACTTTTCCCAGAGAAAACCTGGATCAGAAGTGAATGAGTCGGATTCTGGCAATGAGCAAGTCACTGATTCTGGGCTCCTAGAAAAACGCTGCTGCGCCCTGAGGTTTCAAACCAAGTAAGAGACAAACTTCTAATATTTTGCCTGAAAACATGATTCTTGGATTCTTAATTGGAATATTTGGATCAATTTTTGGAGATATGTAAAATTTCACAAATAAGTGGTGACTATATATGTGTATGTACATACATATTGAAGGAGTCCAGAATATACAGTTGTGATGTACAAATTATTTTGAGCTGAGAGTATTTGAAAATCAACAGATGAATTTTTTTCCTGAACTCCTTTATCTGACTAAAAGCAGAGACTCCTACAAATAATTGAATTGTTTTAAATTCCCTGCTCAAGAGTACAGAGAAGGCAATGGCAACCCACTCCAGTACTCTTGCCTGGAAAATCCCATGGACGGAGGAGCCTGGAAGGCTGCACTCCATGGGGTCACTGAGGGTCAGACACGACTGAGCGACTTCCCTTTCACTTTTCACTTTCATGCATTGGAGAAGGAAATGGCAACCCACTCCAGTGTTCTTGCCTGGAGAATCCTGGGGGAGCCTGGTGGGCTGCAGTCTATGGGGTCACACAGAGTCTGACATGACGGAAGTGACTTAGCAGCAGCTGCCCAAGAGTAATGTAGGAAGGTAGACTCATCACCAGGGACAATGAGAAGACACTACACCTAGAGAGACATTGTCACAAAACCATCCTGTCTCCCATCCATCTCTTCCACTGAGGACCTGCCTATTTTTCCTAAAAGTCACTAGTTTTCCATGTTTTATCCCTTCTTTCTCCCTCTAACAAGTCATTTGCCTTCCCATTTTACATGCCTTTCTCCTCCTTCCCTTCACCCCTTAAGATGGTGTTTAAGCCCCAAACTGTTTTTTCTTTCATTTTCTTAATTTATTTTAAAATTTATTTTTAATTGGAGGATAATAGCTTTACTCTTTGGAAGAAAAATTATGACCAAACTTGATAGCATATGCAAAAGCAGAGACATCACTTTGCCGACTAAGGTCCGTCTAGTCAAGGCTATGGTTTTTCCAGTGGTCATGTATGGATGTGAGAGCTGGACTGTGAAGAAAGCTGAGTGCTGAAGAATTGATGATTTTGAACTGTGGTGTTGGAGAAGACTCTTGAGAGTCCCTTGGCCTGCAAGGAGATCCAACCAGTCCATTCTGAAGGAGATCAACCCTGGGATTTCTTTGAAAGGAATGATGCTAAAGCTGAAACTCCAGTACTTTGGCCACCTCATGAGAAGAGTTGACTCATTGGAAAAGACTGATGCTGGGAGGGATTAGGGGCAGGAGGAGAAGGGCATGACAGAGGATGAGATGGCTAGATGGCATCACCGACTCGATGGACGTGAGTCTGAGTGAACTCCGGGAGCTGGTGATGGACAGGGAGGCCTGGCGTGCTGCGATTCATGGGGTTGCAAAGAG
>SJYW01014604.1:113945-156465 GCA_006410735.1 Raphicerus campestris
GGGTGGGGGTGGGGAATCATCTGAAAGGAGGGTGGGGGTGCGAGCGAACGTAACTGAATCTTGACGTGAAACTGTTAGAGATGTGAAAACAAGTTCAAAGTCATGCTCGCACCCAGGTGGCATCCTGCTGTTCTCAAAGAGGGTGCTGAGACCCCTGGAAGCTTGCTTTAGTCTCCTGTTGGAAGAAGGGATGTTAGCCTTATATAGTCTCTGGAGTGTTTCCTTTCTGGGGACTGACTCCAGATGCAAAGTCAATTACCCCTGCACACGGATGCGCCCATGGGCACATGCATCTATGCCATGAAGATGGGGAGGGTGAAGACAGGGCTCGACATGGCACGCATTTCAGAAAAACATCACGGCTACCACTGAACGACAGAGAACACCAGTCTCATCAGTCCAACACGCCATCGGCTGCTGGTGTCGAGTCAGTGTGTGTCCTAGAGCGCGTTGCGCTTCTTCCGAACAGGGCTCTGGCTACTGCCCGGCTTCAGCNGCACATGCATCTATGCCATGAAGATGGGGAGGGTGAAGACAGGGCTCGACATGGCACGCATTTCAGAAAAACACCACGGCTACCACTGAACAACAGAGAACACCGGTCTCATCAGTCCAACACGCCATCGGCTGCTGGTGTCGAGTCAGTGTGTGTCCTAGAGTGCGTTGCGCTTCTTCCGAACTGGGCTCTGGCTACTGCCCAGCTTCAGCTCCGCGTACTGCACCTGTGAAAACAGACGTGAGGCTGGCGGTTAGGTAACCCTAGCTCACCACTGCGTGCTAATGGCTCCCCAAGGACACAGCGCGGCAAAGGAAGGAAGGTTCAAAGGTAATGAATCATTTTCTAAACACAGGAACGTGGAGGGATTAATTGCAGGAAGGATTTGAAGAGTCATGCATCATTTCTTGAAACCAAAATATTAAAAGCAGATTTTTCTAATGAGGTGCATGGGTTTCTACCTGCTCTCGGGGCACTGCTAGATTTCAGTTCTGTGTGTGCCCATGTTCGACCAGGAAAGAGGTTGATAATGGCCCCTTGGGAATGTTTATCTTAGTTTATGATACAACAACTTACTATGAATTATTCATTTAAAAGTATCTAAAATCTTGGGGACAAAAAACTTCTAACAATTATATCCATTTCTTTTACCAGAGAGGGAAAGAATGTTGAAATGGATACCCCCCAGACTAATAAAGATTTCTCTTAAAAATGGATTTCATTTACAGTATAATGGCTAAAACATCTGCGACAAACACGAGCACGTGGGGAGTCCCCAGTGGCAAACTGCCTATTGTGTTATTGGCAAGTGTTCTTGGAGATACACGCAGATCTCATGAGCTTCCTGGGCATTTCCCTTGAATGCTCTTTTGTTGTATCCTCAGTCTTCATGCCAACGCCAACTGGATGACCTCGCTCAGGGCTGGTCCCCACACTGTGCACAGATAGTCCTTAGGGGGTGCTTGCTGGGAATTTCCTTTCTTCAAGGATGCAGGCACAAACGCACATTGTAACTCAAGTGATGGCGTGTTGCAATCACAACGCTTTGGTGTGTGGGCTCGGATAGGCTGACTGTGGAATGGCTTTGTGTAAAGTACTGTATCACAGACCGCATGTGCTCACTATTTTGAGTATTTGTGCCAAATTCCCCAAGGACATCCTACCCCATCACACAAGCTGAGCTACACTTGGTGGAAAGCAGATACGTGAAAAAGGCATGCTTTCCTTACAGCTGTTTTGTGAAGGTCCCCCAGGGGATGATATGCCTGTCAATCTTCAAGGCACAACAAACAGGGGCCAAGTTACTATTTCACAATCCTGTAATGCAATGCTAACCAGTAAATTCATATTAATATATTTTAATAGATAATTATATCATTAAATGAAGGTTAAAGCCGGGAGGTGGGGGGGTGGGAAGCAACACAGAGTCTATTTTAATCTCTAGAACTTAGAGTGAAAGGGAAAGAAACTCTCCGAGGCCTGTCAACCCTACATTTCTGCACTCCACCCAGAGGTGCTGGGAAATGAATTACGGTACAGCGGCCTGAGGATGGAATTGATGTTTGATTAGGGATTCTCTCACATAGTAACAGATTGCGTCTTTGATCGTCCTGATGGTATTTCATGCCACTGTCTCTCCAACTACCTGTGACCTCTGTTCTCCACTAGAGAGCTCTTTACCTGTGCCTGCCCTCCCCACCTCTGGGTTAACACCAGCCTGAAGCCTGAATGAGGCTGCTCTGCAGACTTTCTGGTGCTGCTGCCTTGCTTAATCTCTATGTATCCACAGAAACGGGACACTGCTGGACTAAGGGACCCTTACCCGTGAGCAATGCTTCTGATTAACCTCAAATTATTGCACGCCGTCTCTGCCTTTATGTGTACTGAAGTAAGTGGGAGCTCTGTCCTCAGTATCTCTTAGGTCTTCAGACAGAAGGGGAGGCCCGGGAGATAATCAGGGCAAACAAGGATCAAAAGAATAATCCTCTTGTCCCCTACTTCCTGGAGAATGCCTGCCATCCGGAAGAGGAGGAAAATGGGCAAGCCTACCCCGGCTCTGGGTTTCCTGTGTTCCCACTTGCTGAGTCCATCTGACCCTCTTTGAGGAGGCAAACAGTCAGAAAAAGGACAAACCTCCCCACACTGCAGCCTCGCAGTGTGCGTTCCAGATCATTCTTAAGTAGCTCTTCTTCAGGATAATTTTCCCCCATCATCTCATGCTTTGGACAAAGGTTTTGCTGGCCACCTCTCTGCCAGCCAAGCCTCTTGAAGGATTTTCTGATTCGTTATCTCAGTGACTCACACAAGCACAGCCCCCTACTCCTCTGGCTTGGGGGTGGGGTGGGCAGGCCAGAGTTTGGGGTTGGGGCCCCAGTTGGTGGTGGCTGTTCATTACGTACCTTTTGAACATCAGATGGTACCCTGGAGAGGAAGTCCAGAAGCTCATTATTGTCAATGGCATAGGGGTTTCGAAGCTTCTTAGTGAATTTGTTTATGCCTGGAAAACAGACATATTAGGAGATCTCTTTGTCTGTTGATCTCTCTCCATTTGTCTACCCATCTTTAAAAACTCACCTGACTAGGGGAGGAGAAGCATTCACAAGTAAAAATTAGTGTGAAAATAATCACTGGATCTCAAGTCATGCACCCGTTGCTGTCATGTGGAATCATTCAGAAATGTCTTTTCTTGGAGGGAGATAGGGGGGGATCGTTGGAGAGGGGCTGTGCCTTCTTCAGCTGTGAAAATCCCATTACAGTCCCAGCAGCAGGGCGGCAGAAACACACTGAAACTGTGGAGCTCATTGGTGTTTTTGGACAACGCTGATTAACAGCCTCCTCGCCTAGGAAAACGAGTGTCCCAGATGGGAAAAGGCCTTCATTAGCCCAAACAAGTCTCTGCTTGGGAGCTGAGGACCAGAGGCGGCAGTGGGAGCTGGAGGGTGGGAGTTGTTTTTTTTGTTGTTGTTAAAAAGAACCCGCAAGAAATCTATCTCCCCCCTTCCAACTCATTTTCACAGGTTTTCCTTCTCTCGCTGCAGAACAGAACTTGACATGTTGGTCGTACTTTGATGCTGCAGAAAACTGTGAAAAGTTATTATTGGAAAATTATCTTACTCTGGTTGCTAGCTTAATTTATGGACCACAGCACTGGCATGTGGGTTTGGCTAGGCCGTGGCGCCGTGCTGATTCAGGACAATGGTAATTAGAAGGGGTAAGATATCTAAATCACTGACTCAATGGACATGAGTTTGAGTAAACTGCAGGAGTTGGTGATGGACACAGGGAGGCCTGGCATGCTGCAGTCCATGGGGTCACAAACAGTTGGACACAACTGAGCGACTGAACTGAAATGTTTAAGCTGTCCTTGGTGGGGGCACACGGGCGTGTCCAGGATGAGCTCTGCCCAGTGCTCCCTCCCCAGAGGGAGGCACCTCTCCACCAGCTTGGTTTCCTACTCTGCTCCTCAGAGCTCTTTCGGGGAGCAGGGGTGTGCCTATATGGCCAGAGCTCACAAACTGATCTTTTCACCAAGCATCAACTGCATTTTGTGCTGTGTTTTAGAAGCAGAAAGTCAAGGTGGCCTCCTGAAGTCTGGCTACAGAGTGCTTGCTTGTCAAGGACCATAACTAAGTCCTCATCAACCCCCACAACGCTGAGTGCTCACGGTGTGTTCTCCCACTGGTGCCTATGCCGAAGTCAAGGTAAGATTGACCTATTCAACAGTCCACAACACAGGAAAGGTTTGATGTTTTTCTTCTTTCATTAAATATTACTTTGCTTTCATCTAAGAACTGGACCTTCTGCATGCTATTACACCTGACACAATGCCGAAGTCTTGGTGGTTTCTTTAAGAGGTTCAGATTTATATCCAAGTGGCAAATGGAAGCCAGACATATTCCTAAGTCAAGGGTGGCTTGTTGCCTGGGCCGGGGAAGACCTCCTGCGAATAACCCCCTTTTTCTCAAGTCAAAGCCTCGCTGTGCCTTCCTTTTTCTCTGCCCCCACAGCCTGCTCCAAGTTTCTAGCTAAAATTTCCCCCAGTGTTCCTTTAAAACGCTCTCCACTGTGTTATTCTAAAGACATTTAATTGTAGCATGAGCTTCTTGGCAAAAGAAAACAGACAAGGCAAAATGACGAAGGGAGACAAAGACGTATTGAGAAGAGATATATCTTCTATTGTTAATTATATATAGTGTGAGCATCTGGAGTCTTTACAATGAACAGCCAGGCAGGGATAATATCACTGCTGATCAAAACACTGCATTCTTAGGCACTGAGAAGATTATAAACCTGCCCAGTAGCTCAAATGCACCAATAAGGGCAGAAGGAAGTCCACAAAGCACTCCGACAGTCTCTGTTTGAAAAACTTTGTTAGGCTGAAAATTATAAGGAATTCAGATTGCATGCTACAAAATCACACCTTATCTTTTTAAGGTGTCACGGGCTCAAGTGTCAGTAATTCTACCGTATTGTCTACTGTGTGAAAGCGAGTGCCAGCATGGCAGCAGAGATCGCTTGGTCATCTCTGAAGAGCAATAGGGCATGTAAGAAGGCTTGGGGACAGGCATAGCTGGACCCTAGTCTGGTTTCACCATGTATTATTAGCTGTGTGGTTTCAGACAACTTACTTAATCTGCCTTAGATTTCTTATATTAAATTTTGAATAATAGAGGCCTGCCTTACATAGTACCATGGATTGAAAGGAGAATCACAAAGCATTCCAAAATCTGGAATTTCGTCACAAGGAAGAGGGCTACTATCATTGCTGTATATGTCAATAAGCCAAGAAAACAAAGAAGGTGGTGACGGCAGTCTTTATACTGGCAGCATGTTATCACACACCCTATTTGGAAGTTGTGTCTTTCTCCAGTAGCAGGTACCTTTAGATTTTTAAATCTAAACAATACAAATAGAGCATATATGCTGTGAATTTTTATTCTGTTTTCTTTTAGACAAAGAAAGAAAGTGGAATTTAAATACCAAGGGATTAACATTTGGGAAAGGCATTATCATTTAATGATCATAGAAGAGATCAGTAGATTGGAAAGATCCCTCCAGTTTAAAAAAAACAAAAGAGAGAATGAGAGAAGAACAACTACATAGCTGCTTTGCACATATGGTCAGTAGGGAATAAGCACTTGAGACTGAGTTAGATACAACACTGTATGAGTGACTGGCATGTGACCCTGGTTGCAATATATCGGCGGGGGTGGGTGAGGTGGGCAGAGGGGCCTTGCTTGCTCCTGTGTCAAGCTCTAAGTGTCTTACATGTAAGATATGTTGTGCTATCAAACGGAGATACAAAGTTAAATAAGTCATAGTTTCTTTTAAGATGCTCAAAATCTGCTTGGGGTGTTCTTAATCTACTTGAGAAAACCAGAAGTGGCTCAGATCAGAACTGAAAGGCTATATTTAGAGCATCTATGATGAAGAACAGAATGGAAAGAATATGGGAAACCTTCCAAAAGATACAGAAAACCTATGTTTTCACTAGGTTTCACTTTNGGTGTTCTTAATCTACTTGAGAAAACCAGAAGTGGCTCAGATCAGAACTGAAAGGCTATATTTAGAGCATCTATGATGAAGAACAGAATGGAAAGAATATGGGAAACCTTCCAAAAGATACAGAAAACCTATGTTTTCACTAGGTTTCACCTCTAATCCTCAAAAGTGCCTTGCCTTCTAGAAATACATAAAACAAATACATTACCGAAATTCAGTACTGAAAATTTACAGTTTCCTAGAGAAAATTCTAGATATTCCTCTAAAACCACTTTTAACTTAATTTTCAAAAATTATACTCCCAAATAAGAGAGGTGGCAGGCTCAAAAAAAATGCCATCTATGAGATCATAGGTATTAAACTTGCAGACTTATCCACTTATAAACTATTTGCAAAGTACTCACCAAAGATCTATTACCTTTGTGTAGCTTCACTAGGAATTACATGGTAAAGAGGACAGAAAGTATCTTGTTCTTTAAAACCTTACAGTGAAGTTGGTGAATCAAGGAATATTGCACATGGTCATCATGAAATTAGGCTATTTTCATAGGCTTATGTTAAATAATTGTGCTACTTAAGAAATATTTATATAAAGATGTTATTTGGATGTAAAGAATATGGAAATATAGTGGCATATGTATGTAACTCTAGAGGAACATAGAGTTAAATAATTTTGTTCCGAAAGATTAAAAACAGTGAACAAAAATTTTGAAGATTTTTATCTACCTATTTTAGGACTCAATGAAAATGAGTAAGTAACTTAGAATAAGAAATAGTCTTTTTTTTTTTTGTAGTCCTTCAGCTGTGCATTTATAAAATGAATCATATTCAAAGAGTAAAAGGTCTTGCCTTGTATTAACTGGGCTGCTCACAATGAATGTCAAAATAAATACAAACATGTATGTTATATAATATAGGTACATTCAACATACTTGTGATCACCCTATACACGGATATAAAATATCCTTATTAAAAACATAATGTAATATCATAATATGGGCTTCCTTAGTGGTTCAGAGGTAAAGTGTCTGTCCACCGGTCCAGGAGATACCAGTATGATCCCTGGGTCAGGAAGATCCCCCGGAGAAGGGAATGGCTACCCACTCCAGTATTCCTGCCTGGGAAATCCCATGGACAGAGGAGCCAGGCAGGCTATAGTCCATGGGGTTGCAAAAGAGTCAGACATACAACTTAAGGACTAAACAACAAAAAATCATAATGTAGATGTATCATAAAAATACATCATAATGTAATATAATTTAATATCATCATATAATCATTTTACCCTCAAACATAATTTTTACTGTGTACCTTGGGTAAATTTACCATAATGTGCTTAAATCATTTCTCTATTATTGAACATTTTTGATTATTTTAAATTAATTTACTACTATAAACAGTTTGGCAATGAACATAATTTTTTTTCATTTCCATCCTGAAAAGAATAAAGAAATAGTCTTCAGAGCCTTAATAAGATTAAAGGGAACAATAGAAATTCAAACATATAAAGTTTCCTTCTACATGCTAAATTCTCTGCCAAGAATATGATCACGTAAGAGATGCGTAAAGGAAAGCCCTGGGTCTATGCTAGCTAATAACTAACTTGTCTTGCAAAATAATAAATCCTAATAGGATGGCAGAATACATTCCATGATAGTACAGCAGGCTTTAGATAATGAGAAGAGGCAAGAGATAATGTGATGGTCAGGGCTTTTGACTACATTATCTATGGTAAACTCATCAATAAACTATAAACCTCTGTCTAGAATCTAAAACTAACGAATGAGACAATATAAAGCTCAAAGGATTACTTTCAGTCCAGGAGAGCATCATAAACTCAATGCCATTTCATAATTTCATTCATAAGCTGAACAATAAATAGAACAATGTTTCGTTAAGTAGATGCAAAAAGTTGACTTTGAAAGCTGTCAAGAACTCGGAGGATAAAACTAGAGGGTCAAAGGGGTTAGGAGTAAATTGAAAGAGGGATTAGAATCCTGAAATGGACAATCTAAGGAAGAAATACAGTATAGTCGGAAAGCATTCTCTTCCAGAAGGATGAAGAAATAATGGGCAATGGTGTTTACCAAGCTGACCATGCTGTCGTCTTACATCATCTTAAAAACAAGGAAAACACTGGCCAAATGACTGTAATTTTGGATCAAATTCTCATTAGGGACAGGTCATAAAGAGTTTCAAGATCTGTGTTTTAAATGTGGAGAGTAAATGGACTGAGAAACTAGTACAAAAAAAAAAAAAAGCAAGAAAGAATGAGATTATTCAGTCTATACAGATAACATTCAGTATATAAGTATTCAGGAAAATGCTTCTTATAAAACACATATTCCTTCTTAACCCATGGGCCCTTGAAAAGCTCCATGTTCTCTTTCCTAAAGGTCAAATATGGGCCAATGTGCTAAAAGTAAAAAACACAACAGAGGAACAAAAACTAAGCATGGGTATGAGAACTTCTTCAACTAGTGAGCATCACCAAGTATTAAAGTGGGCCCCTGAAGAGGAAGTTAGAAAATCTTTTCCTTTTCTTGGGCTTGTTACAAAGGAGAGAAATTTTATGTGATAGAATTTTCACTTCTTGGACAAAACAGAGAATGAATGGATTATGCTCTATTTCTGAAATGCTATGAGTTATTCTATTTTTCCTATGACTTTTCCCATTTCTGCATGTCCATGTTTGGCCTTTCTCATCAGCAGGATTCTATGTTTGTGGGTTCTCTTTGGAAATGGTCTACAATTAATGGTCTTAGAAATATTTTATAGCTCCCCTTCACCCCGGCATTCGCAGGCTTTCAGCTTTTGCTTAAAGAGAAATGCATCTCAACACACATATTTGTAGCTTCCCCGAACCTCTTGACACCTGCAGATCCCTAGAGATGACTATGGTCAAGAACTGAGAAGCAGTCACAGGAGACAAGCCATGGAAAACCAGAAGTGAAAGATTCTTCCAGAAGAGGGGTGATTGCTTAGTTAATTAACTGTAGCACACTCTCTTTATATCAACCCAGTGCCCACCCAGCAACAGACACAAATATTCACAAAGCTGCTTGCAATTTTTCCAGTTGTTAGCTTGAGTAGTAAGTCAAGTCCTGAAATTTATTTCCAGTGTGCCATTTTTGTTTCTACTCTTTAAAAAGCAGCTGAATTCTATACGGGCTTACCATTTCCCCCGGTAAATAATAGCTTTCCCCTTCCTGTCAGGCACTGGTTAGGTGGCCTCTGTGCGCCCCTCCCTTTCACCTCACTGTTTCTAGTTTTAAGTATTGGGTTAAGTTATTTTTCTTCCTTCCAGGGGAGATGAAATGTCAAGAGCAGCCTAGCAGTGGCTAGATATACTTTTATATAACATACAGGGCAAGGTGTATACTCACTATTTGAATAACAGCGTTTCCTGAAAGTTACTGGGCCACAACAGTATATCATTCAGGAGTATTTATGACTCTGAAAGCCCAAAGGGAAATAGCATGCACAATCACATTTTTATTTGATTGCAATTATGCAAGAGGCCTGTAAGTATCTATGCTGACCGTTCATGCCACTGGCCTTTTCAGGGAGGTCCTGGAAGTTTTTGATCCTCAAATGCTTTTCTTAATCTCATGTTTAATTGCCAACAAAAGTACATTTAAAGTTTATAGCTGCACTTAAAGATGAGTAATTGGTTCTTACCTGGAATTGATTGCTAGCAAAAGGGCCGTGCCAAACTTACCCCAGATTAAAATGATGTACCGGAGTGGAATGAAATACAATGTGATGGTGGCAACTGCCAGTATCAAACAGGCCAGGGATGAAAGGAATGGGACCGTCCAGTTAAATGTGCTGTAGACAAACCACATACATGTCATTTTCTCCGATGCAAAAGAAAAGTGGTCGATTCATTTTGCCATGTTTTTATTTCTTAGTTATACACATGAAAAGAAGTCTGTTGGAGAAGTTGCTTCTCAACACTGGGATGGAGAAGTCTGCCAGAATGACTGGACACTGGAAAACAGTTTTGAGGTGAAGGTCACAGACCAATTGCCATCCAGCTCGTCTGGATCCTGGTGACTCTGCCTTCCAGGAACCGACAGTACTTAAGAGAAAACTCGGACTCTCAACAGTGATTAAACACTGCAATATTGTCATGTGGCTCTGTGAACGCAGAGCTTCAAAATGAAAGGTGAATTAGGTCACTTCAAAGTCAATATTTCTCTCTCAATTAACACACGCTTGCCAGTAAATATTTAGAGACGGGAGGCTATTATTACAGTGCTCTTGTGTTTTTCTAATAACTTATATTTAGAATTTCCAGACTCGTTGACTCCAGAAGGGTAATGATGCCCTGAAAATGGGCTACGGAGCTTCTGGCTATAAACCATTACACCGCCAACCCACCGATAACGCGGGGAATATTGCCGCATATCATTTTCACGGGGGCCCTGGCTCCTTTTGTCCTATCTATTGCCTGTTTTGACTTGAGATCTAGAAAATATGAGATGTGGGACTGAATGTACTGTGGAAATCCTTCCAGAATCCTAGAAAGTAGTCATAAAATGCACTGCCTTGATGAGAGCTCATGAGCACCTAGAGTATTCTTCCAGGCATCTTCACTTAACATGTCTGTCTATTGACCCTTTGCCTTGCCTTGTGCTAGGAATAAATGAGATGAAAGATTTATTTCTGTTGTCTTTTTTGGGGGGAGGGGGCATATCAGGGGATTTGGGCAGAGCCACTTATAATAGTTATTGGGCACTTAGTAGGTGCCACTGTCCTAAGATACATACATACATATATATATATACACACACACACACACAGAGGGAGAGAGATTGTAATGTTTAATAGTAATTCTTTCAAGTAAGGATTACCTCCCTCTTACAGATGAGCAAATCAAGGCTGAAGTAAGGATTTTGGGATTAACATAATACTATAAATAAAACAAGTAAACAATAAGGACTTAGTATATAGCACAGGGAAATATATTCAGTATATTATATTAACCTATAATGGAAAATAATCTGAAAAATACATATAAATGCACACATAACATTGCAAATTAACTATACTCGATAAAAATAGAATAATATAGGAGAAATGAATTCTCGCCTCAATCTCTTGTTAAAGATTGCCTATGGAGAGATACAATACTACATTATGTATGTGTATTTGCTAGCTCATGCCCTTAAATTATAAGCAAAGTTGAACACATTTTAATATGACTGTTGGTCAATTTGATTATCAGTGATATTCAGCTTATATCCTCGCCATGCGCAACTATTTAAGAAAATACTTCAGAAAACTTACACGCAAACTCCATGGATTTGAGTTCAGCCTCTATTTCTGAAAAGCTGAGAAAGACAGGAAAGTCTTTCAAATCAATCTGAACAATAATTTCTTTTCTACAGAATGGGAATAATAATAATACCTGTAGCATAAAGTTTTGCTAGAATTAAATAGGAATTGGCATTTAAAATGGTTAGCTCTTTTTTACATATGGTAAAACATTTGTAAAACTCCCCCCATAGCTGTGGGAAGCTGCTATATAACTCAGGGAGCTCAGCCCCAGGGCTCTGTGATGACCTAGAGGGTGGGAGAGTTGAGGGTAGGAGGGAGGGCCAAGAGGGAGGGGACATAAGTGTACCTATGGCTGATTCACGTTGTTGTTTAGCAGAAACCAACACAACACTGTACACCAATTATCCTCCAATTAAAAATAAATTAAAAAAAATAGCTCTAGTAACACATGAGAGCTAGCTTAGTATTCAAATTAAATTTTTACCTTAAGTTTATTAAAAAATAGCTCTATTTCTGGCATATTTTAACCACACGCTCACATATACACACAAAGAAGTTACTGCTTATCTGTTTTCCCTGGAACTTTGTTGCTGGATATTTTCCTCAAACAAAATCTCTTTGGAAACTAAAGAAATCAGTTCTTTGTCATATTTGTTGCAAACACTTTCAGTGTGTTACCTTGTCTTTTAAAAAACCTTGTTTATAGTTTTTAAAGATAAAAATGATATATTTTACACTACCAAGTTCATCAAAACTTCTGCATATATGTAGGTCCATTCCTGACTATTCTCTTCCAAGTAGAACTTCTTAGGAGGCAACTTCACAATACTTGAGAAAATGTTATGGAATCCATAATTGCTCCTGTTATGCCAGGGCAAGAAATTTAACCTGCAAATATCTTTGCACAAGGATGCAGAGATGGTACATTAATGTCTGATGCAGTATGGTTTGTAAGTAGTTAAAAAGAAAATAGCCTCGGTATCAAATAATATCTAAATAAAATCATAGACAAATAATTTTAGTACCTTGAAAAAAAAAGAGAAAGCTACCAATAAACCTACTTAAAAATAAGAAAACAATAGAGTGTAAAAGATAATGTATTGCAAGAATTCTGGAGGTTACCAACTTCCAAAGTCAATTTCACTCCAATAATTTCTGCCAGATATTAAAATTTTGAACTTCTATATCTGTTAACTGTGGGGGGGGGCATAAGATAAATATAGCCTAGGGCTCCCACAAAAGAAGATCCAAGTAGAAGAACACTGCATAAAACTTACATATTCAGGGTAAGGATGAATTGAGAGAGACAAGTAGAAAGACAGAGTAGAAAAGGATGAAAAGAAGGGAAAACAAATCTACCACATACAAATAGATGCAAAGAATTCTCTGTGTCATGATGCGGGTACCAGGATTTATCATCCAAGTTTATGCNTTTATCAGCTTCAGGAATTTACTGTTTATTCCTATTTTGCTGAGATTTTTTATCATGAATGTAGGTTGAGTTTTGTCAAACTTTTTTTGTTTTTGTTCATTGAGATCATCTTATGGTTGTTTTTGTGTTCTATTTTTGTTAATGTGTATTATTACTGTTGATTTTCAAATATTAAACCAATCTTACATTTCTGAAATGAAACCAGCTAGATGTGTATAAGAGACAGCTCTAAGGAAATGCATTATCAATCCATATATCTGAGTATACTCCACACACACAGACACAGAATATGAGCTCATAGACAGTTAAAACAGTAAAATATAAATGGATACACAGCATCACGAGTAAGAGCTATGAGAAGTAATAGCAAAACCCCAAACAGAAGACCTCACATACTGACAGCAAACATAATGCATTAAATAATAATGCTTAATACTTTAAAAGTCACAAAACAAAGGGTTAAAAATGGTCAAGGACGAGATTGTAAAAAAATGACCGAGAAGATTTAAAAACAAAGCAAGTAAAATTTTAGCAAGAAACACAGTGATTACAGTTAAGACCTCCAGGCATGAATTAAACAAATTCACAAATTGAAACTACAATGAAGTATCGCCTCACATTGGTACAAATGGCCATCAGTAAAGTCTACAAATAATTCTGAAAAAAAAAAAACACCACAGAAAATAGAGTTGTGCAAGACAGCCCAAAAAAAGACTTAAAAGGCATCACAATGAGTAGAAAGACAGATGTCAAAAGATACAGAACACAGATTAAGAGAGTTCCTGAACTGACTGGGAAGATGCTAAAAGTAATGGTGAATATTAAGACTGTGGAATGGCAAAAGGGGCTCACTCTTAGGGCTCTATTTTCTGACCATAAAACAATGCAGTTAAAAACCAGGAGCACAATTAAAATAAGTTTATATTTAAAAAGAACAGGAGCACAAAGATAGCTAGAAAATCTTCAAATACTTCGAAATTAAGCAATATACTTCACGTGAAGGAACAAATAAAAACAGAAATTAGAAAGCAAGTTTTTACTAAATGTGAATTAATAATGAATATCAGTGCTAAAATGTCTGGCACAGAGTTAAGCACCTAGGAAAGTGTAGCGCTTTAAATGCTTATGTCAGGAAAACAGAAAGACTGAAAATAAATGATCTAGCACTCCATCTTAAAAAGTCAAAATAAGAAGAGTAAAGTAATCTCAAAGAAAGTAGAAGGAAGAAAGTAATAAAGATAAGAGTAGTAATTAATGGGAAAGAAAACAGGCAACAGGGAGATTAGCAAAGGTGGAGACAGTTCCTGCTGAAGAATAATATAATTGATAAATGAGTGTTAAGAAGAAGGGAAAATACAATTTTAAACATAAAGAAGTGGACAATGCTAGATTCCACTGTCATCAACGGTAAGAGGATTTTTTTTATGTAAACAACTTTACGTCAAAAAGTAGAAAATTTTAAATGGACATACTCTTAGAAAATGATACACAAACAGATATGAGAAGAAATAGAATAGCTGAACAGACCTATATATCACAGAAACTGAATATTTGATTAAAATCTTTCCTGAAAGAAAAGTTCAGACCCAGAGACTTAACCAGAAAATTCTATAAAATCTTGAAGTAATGACATGAAGTCTACACAAATTGCAGATAATGAGAGAGAATACTGCCCACTGATTGTATGAGTCTAGAATAACCTTCACACTATAAGGAATTTTTAAGAACTATATATCCAATCTCACTGATGATTAAAGCTGCAAAAATCGTAAGTAAAAAAAAAATTGTAAATAAAATCCCAGCATATATAAGGAGACTGGATAGGATGATGAAGCTGGTTTCATTTCAGAAATGTAAGATTGGTTTAATATTTGAAAATCAACAGTAATAATACACATTAACAAAAATAGAACACAAAAACAACCATAAGATGATCTCAATGAACAAAAACAAAAAAAGTTTGACAAAACTCAACCTACATTCATGATAAAAAATCTCAGCAAAATAGGAATAAACAGTAAATTCCTGAAGCTGATAAAGCATCTTTACAGAAAACAACATCATTAAGAGCAAAATGTTGAAAGCTTTCTCTCTGAAAAAGAGTATGAGAAAAGAATGTTCACTAATACCACTTCTGTTCAACATTGTATTGGCGTTATTGCTGCTGCTGCTGCAGCTAAGTCGTGTCAGTCGTGTCCGACTCTGTGAGACCCCACAGACGGCAGCCCACCAGGCTCCCCCGTCCCTGGGATTCTCCAGGCAAGAACACTGGAGTGGGGTGCCATTGCCTTCTCCAATGCGTGAAAGTGAAAAGTGAAAGTGAAGTCACTCAGTCGTGTCCGACTCCCCATGACCCCATCATGGACTGCAGCCTACCAGGCTTCTCTGCCCATGGGATTTTCCAGGCAAGAGTACTCCAGTGGGGTACCACTGTCTTCTCTGATTGGTGTTACTAGCCAAGACAATAAAGCAAGAAAACAAAGTAAAATGTATAAGGACTGAAAAATAAGAAAGAAAAAAAAATTCCTAGACAATATGTTTATATAATACAATAATCAGAATAATAATCTTCATATAAAAATTAAGATAACTGAGTTTTGATAGATACAAAGTCAATGTTGGAAAACAAATTTCACTTTTCTATCCTGTAACAAACAGGTGGAGATAAAACCTGAAAAGAAGAGACCATTTAAAATAACTGAAATCAAGTACTTCAGACTATATCTCACAAAGATGTGTCAGATATTTATATATAAAACTCTTAAAGTAATATTGAGATAAACTAAAGATAACCCAAATAGATGAAAGACTATATTACACTCATATTAAAAACAAGTTTTATCAAGATGTCAATTTTTCCCAATTAATGCAATCCTTATAAAGATCTCAATGATCATTTGCTCGTGTGCAAGTATGTGGTGTGTCATATGCCATTATCTGTTGGACACTAAAAATGAAGTTATGTACCAGACACATTTGCACATACCATGTCAGATTTGCCTTCCCAACATCCTAGTCAGTGAAGTCATATATTTTTTCCTAAGCAACCAACAGTTTCAGTAATAAAATGTTTAAATGTTTCACAGGTTTTAAAAAGTTTAATACACAGAGAAAGAAGTCAAAGCAATTTTACCAATATTCATAATCGTGAAAAATTTTAAGTGATTACTACAGGCCATCCTGTAGTTTAAACATTATAGGCATTAATTCATCTAATTCTTCCAGAAATGTTACGAATAGGAATTTCTGGTATGTCCATTCTACAGATGACAACTTGAGTCAGGAAAGGTAGTAATGGGCCACAAATCACTTCCAGTCTAAGTGACAGAATTGGGATCTGAATTCAGAGAGTTACTTCAAGAGCCTACACTTGGACTTCCCTGGTGGTGCATTGGGTAATCCCTCTGCCAGTGCTGGGGACATGGGTTCAATTCCTAGTCTGAGAAGATTCCACATGCCACGGAGCAACTAAGCCCTTGCACAATTACTAAGCCTGTGCTCTAGGGCCTGAGGGCCCTAACTACTGAAACCTGCATGCCTAGAACCTGTGCTTCCCAAGAGAATCCACCGCAATGAGAACCCTGCGCACCACATCGAAGGGTAGCCGCTGCTTACTGCAGCTAGAGAAAGGCTGAACACAGCACTGAAGGTCAGCACAGCCATAAACAAAAACTGTACAAAAGAACCTTCGCTCACGGCTTGTATAGTAGACATTTCAGAAAATGTAAGGTCATTTTACTCATTTAATCCACTCATATTCCTGCTTATAAGACTGAGGACTTAATTAAAAGATATTATATACTAGCTTTGCTGTTCAGTCGCTAAGTCATGTCCGATTCTTTGTGACCCCCATGTACCCGCAGTACACCAGGCTCCCCTGTCTTTCACGGAGTTTGAAGTTTTATCTTCCAGAGTTTGCTCAAATTCATGTCCATTGAGTTGGTGATGCTATCTGACCATCTCATTCTCTGCCACTCCCTTCTCCTTTTGCTTTCAATCTTTACCAGCATCAGGGTCTTTTCCAATGAATCAGCTCTTTGCATCAGGTAGCCAAAGTACTGGAGCTTCAGCTTCAGCATCCGTCCTTCCAAAGAATATTCAGGACTGATTTCCTTTAGAATTGACTGGTTTGATCTCCTTGCTGTCCAAGGGACTCTCAAGAGTCTTCTCCAGCACCACAGTTCAAAAGCATCAGTTCTTCAGTGCTGAGCCTTCTTTATGGTCCAATTCTCACATCCATACATGACTACTGGGAAAACCATAGCTTTGACTAGATGGATCTTTGTCTGCAAAGTGATGTCTTGGCTTTTCAACACTCTGTTTAGTCTATTCAATACACAGCTTTCCTTCCAAGGAGCAAGAATCTTTTAATTTCCTGGCTGCAGTCACCATCGGCAAAGATTTTAGACCTCAGAAAATAACATTTGTCACTGCTTCTACCTTTTCCCTTCCTATTTGTCATGAAGTGACAGGACCAGATGCCATGATCTTAAGCTTTTTTAAGTGTTGAGTAGCACTATATAGTTTGTTGTGATCCACACAGTCAAAGGCTTTGGCATAGTCAATAAAGCAGAAATAAGTTTTTTCCTGGAATTCTCTTGCTTTTTCTGTGATCCAACAGATGTTGGCAGTTTGATCTCTGGTTCCACTGCCTTTTCCAAATCCAGCTTGAACATCTGGAAGTTCACAGATCATGTTGAAGCTTGGCTTGGAGAACTGTGAAACACAGGAAAACATCTACTTCTGCATATTGACTATACCAAAGCCTTTGTCTGTGTGGATCACAACAAACTGTGGAACATTCTTAAAGAGATGGGAATACCAGACCACCTGAACTGCTTCCTGAGAAAGTGTATTAAGGTCAAGAAGCAACATGTCCAGAAGTGGACATGGAACAACAGATTGGTTCCAAATAAGGAAAGGAGTACATCAAGGCTGTATATTGTCACCCTGCTTATTTAACTTATATGCAGAGTACATCATAAGAAATGCTAGGCTGGATGAAGCACAAGCTGGAATCAAGATTGCCAAGGGAAATATCAATAACCTCAGATACACAGATGACACCATCTTTATAGCAGAAAGCAAAGAAATAAAGAGCCTCTTGATGAAAGTGAAAGAGGAGAGTGAGTAAATTGGCTTAAAACTCAACATTCAGAAAACTAAGATCATGGCATCTGGTCCCATCACTTCATGGCAAATAGATGGAGAAACAGTGGAAACAGTGAGAGACTTTTTGTTTGTTTGTTTGTTTGGTTTTAAAGATCACTGCAGATGGTGACTACAGCCATGAAATTAAAAGACACTTGCTCCTTGGAAGAAAAGCTATGACCAACCTAGACAGCATATTAAAAAGCTGAGACATTACCAGCAAAAGTCTGTCTAGTCAAAGCTATGGTTTTTCCAGTAGTCATGTATGGATGTGAGAGTTGGACTATAAAGAAAGTTGAGCACTGAAGAATTGATGCTTTTGAACTGTGGTATTGGAGAATACTCTTGAGAATACCTTGGCCTGCAAGGAGATCCAACCAGTCCATCCTAAAGGAAATCAGTCCTGAATATTCATTGGAAGGACTGATGCTGACACTGAAACTCTAATACTCTGGCCACCTGATGCAAAGAACTGTCTCATTGGGAAAGACCCTGATGCTGAGAAAGATTGAAGGCAGGAGGAGAAGGGGATGACAGAGGATGAGATGCTCGGATGGCATCACAGACTCACTGGACATGCGTTTGAGCAATGTCTGGGAGTTGGTGATGGACAGGGAAGCCTGGCATGCTGCAGTCCGTGGAGTCACAAAGAGTCGGACACAACTGAGTGACTAAGCTGAACTGAGTAGTATATAGTAATACTAACCCTTAAAACCTTACTAGACTCTTCACTCCAGTTACCATGGAAATACATTGCAGTGCTGGTCTTTCAAAGAACATCCAAGGCTGAAGAACTCTGCTAAGTCAAATCTTTATATCTCAAAATTAAACAATCTGTTAAACGTTTTCATGACCTTTGATGGATTTCCTGACTTGGGAGCTCTCCGTTAAATCCCTGACTTGAACATTTCAATTAATGAAAACATTCAAGGAATCCTCTTCATTCATTGAACTCTTCAGGTTCACTAACATATCCTAAGAATATCTTTTACAAAATTTCAAAACAAAACCCACAAATAACTGTCTCAGCATCCAGTAAGGTGGGTACAACTCCATTCTAGCATTCCTCCCCCAACTGGGTACCCCACTGGTTGACCTTTATGTCAACAGATTCATTATTTTCTTCATTTCCTAGGCACAGAAAAATGAAGTCCTTTGACTCTTCTATCCATAGAAACAGAGACATGGGTCAGAAAAGCCTGTAGACTATTATTTTGTGATTTACCTCACAGGATACTTTCCTTCATGGTTTTCACCCCAGTTTATGAACTCTCTCCCCACAACTGGCCTTCTGCCCTCACCCCTGGTCATTCTGCCTTCATTCTCTGTCCCTTTCAACATGTAACTTTAAATATTTATTTGGCTGTGCTGAGTCTTAGTTGCAGCACATGGGATCTGGTTACCAGATGAGGGGTTGAATCCAGGCCCCCTGTATTGAGAAGGCAGAGTCTTAGCCAACAGGCTACAAGGGAAGTCCCTCAACATGTAAATTTAGATTAAACATCAAATACATTAATCTGTCCTTCCATCTGTGCTCACCTTCATCCAGTCTTCACTTATCCTGCTTTCTCATCTTTCAATATTTCACAGCATGGCTTCAGAGTCAGAGAAGCTCTTCCTAGAAACCTGCCTTCTAAGCCTTACTCCAGAACATCTGCAAGGATGACGCCCCTGTTCTAAATCTACCTTAATCTCATTATCTTCTCTGCAGAGAGGAGATTTCCCTAACCACTCAAGAATACTAGTGTTGTAGGACAATAGGACAAGTAATATACATTACTCTTCTGACCCATCCTGTTTGCTGCCTTCGATAATACAAATGCCACATGCTAAGCAAATATTAGCCTGATGTATACCTACATTTGGAATCTGTATACAATGAGAAGGTAATTGGAGAATGCAGAGAAAAGAAAATACCATTTGCTCCAGGTGAATATAGAATCATCAGGGTCTTCTCTGCCAGTAACAAGGGAAGCCTTGCTCTGAGAGATTGAAGCATGCTTATTTATTCTCTAGTTGCCAGAAGTTGGGTAAAAGTTTTCCTGGTCGTTATGCACTGAGTTACAATGGAATTCCAACAGAGTTACACATGATGTTGTGCTTGAATGCCCAGCGGGAACCTTAANCTAGACAGCATATTAAAAAGCTGAGACATTACCAGCAAAAGTCTGTCTAGTCAAAGCTATGGTTTTTCCAGTAGTCATGTATGGATGTGAGAGTTGGACTATAAAGAAAGTTGAGCACTGAAGAATTGATGCTTTTGAACTGTGGTATTGGAGAATACTCTTGAGAATACCTTGGCCTGCAAGGAGATCCAACCAGTCCATCCTAAAGGAAATCAGTCCTGAATATTCATTGGAAGGACTGATGCTGACACTGAAACTCTAATACTCTGGCCACCTGGTGCAAAGAACTGACTCATTGGGAAAGACCCTGATGCTGGGAAAGATTGAAGGCAGGAGGAGAAGGGGAAGACAGAGGATGAGATGCTCGGATGGCATCACAGACTCACTGGACATGCGTTTGAGCAATGTCTGGGAGTTGGTGATGGACAGGGAAGCCTGGCATGCTGCAGTCCGTGGAGTCACAAAGAGTCGGACACAACTGAGTGACTAAGCTGAACTGAGTAGTATATAGTAATACTAACCCTTAAAACCTTACTAGACTCTTCACTCCAGTTACCATGGAAATACATTGCAGTGCTGGTCTTTCAAAGAACATCCAAGGCTGAAGAACTCTGCTAAGTCAAATCTTTATATCTCAAAATTAAACAATCTGTTAAATGTTTTCATGACCTTTGATGGATTTCCTGACTTGGGAGCTCTCCGTTAAATCCCTGACTTGAACATTTCAATTAATGAAAACATTCAAGGAATCCTCTTCATTCATTGAACTCTTCAGGTTCACTAACATATCCTAAGAATATCTTTTACAAAATTTCAAAACAAAACCCACAAATAACTGTCTCAGCATCCAGTAAGGTGGGTACAACTCCATTCTAGCATTCCTCCCCCAACTGGGTACCCCACTGGTTGACCTTTATGTCAACAGATTCATTATTTTCTTCATTTCCTAGGCACAGAAAAATGAAGTCCTTTGACTCTTCTATCCATAGAAACAGAGACATGGGTCAGAAAAGCCTGTAGACTATTATTTTGTGATTTACCTCACAGGATACTTTCCTTCATGGTTTTCACCCCAGTTTATGAACTCTCTCCCCACAACTGGCCTTCTGCCCTCACCCCTGGTCATTCTGCCTTCATTCTCTGTCCCTTTCAACATGTAACTTTAAATATTTATTTGGCTGTGCTGAGTCTTAGTTGCAGCACATGGGATCTGGTTACCAGATGAGGGGTTGAATCCAGGCCCCCTGTATTGAGAAGGCAGAGTCTTAGCCAACAGGCTACAAGGGAAGTCCCTCAACATGTAAATTTAGATTAAACATCAAATACATTAATCTGTCCTTCCATCTGTGCTCACCTTCATCCAGTCTTCACTTATCCTGCTTTCTCATCTTTCAATATTTCACAGCATGGCTTCAGAGTCAGAGAAGCTCTTCCTAGAAACCTGCCTTCTAAGCCTTACTCCAGAACATCTGCAAGGATGACGCCCCTGTTCTAAATCTACCTTAATCTCATTATCTTCTCTGCAGAGAGGAGATTTCCCTAACCACTCAAGAATACTAGTGTTGTAGGACAATAGGACAAGTAATATACATTACTCTTCTGACCCATCCTGTTTGCTGCCTTCGATAATACAAATGCCACATGCTAAGCAAATATTAGCCTGATGTATACCTACATTTGGAATCTGTATACAATGAGAAGGTAATTGGAGAATGCAGAGAAAAGAAAATACCATTTGCTCCAGGTGAATATAGAATCATCAGGGTCTTCTCTGCCAGTAACAGGGGAAGCCTTGCTCTGAGAGACTGAAGCATGCTTATTTATTCTCTAGTTGCCAGAAGTTGGGTAAAAGTTTTCCTGGTCCTTATGCACTGAGTTACAATGGAATTCCAACAGAGTTACACATGATGTTGTGCTTGAATGCCCAGCGGGAACCTTAAGGTCACTGCAATAATGAATGGCTGAAGAATTAATAGGAGCTGAGCCTCATGAGCCTTCCTGTGTCGCAGCTGGGCACAACAGTGCTCTGTTCATGGCTGAAAATACGTCTCAAGACATGGCCACCACAGCTGTGCTGGGCACGGCCGCCGCCAAAAGGCACTGCAGAGCTGGGGGCCTGTTTAAATCACTCTGCCCTCTTCTCATCAGACACATTTCCTTGACCATTATCAACTGCACAACAGCCACATTTGTCTATTAACAGACATGCAAGCATGGAGACAGTCTTACCAAAGGACACGGCCTTCCGTCCTCAGCCTTGCCCCCACTCCACATCCTCTTCTTTCCTGCCAGTACATCCCTTGCTCACTTTTTTTTCATTGACTTTTTGCATCCACTCAAGGCCCGTGTGACCTGCCTCACCTCCAGGAACTGCCACATCCGTCCCCGGTGGCACAGACATGCTATTTCCCCTCCACTTCCCTCCATCAAGCACAGTCTTGGGCTTTGAGCCTTTGCACAAAGCCACCCACCCACTGAAGCTCCCATTCATCAGCTCTATGCCCAGCTGGCTCTTCCCATCCTTAGAGATGCTGATAAGCTGTTGCTTCTTCAGAACTTTCCTCTGTCTCTCTCTCTCCTACATCCTTCCGGGGATGTAGTACCCATCTCCACATCCCACCTAGCCTCTATCTAGCATCAATGTTATTTTAGCTGTCTTATTAGAGTTCTTTCCCTTCACTGGAAAATAGATTCCTGTAGAGAAGAAAGTGGGGAGTACCAAGACNGATGTAGTACCCATCTCCACATCCCACCTAGCCTCTATCTAGCATCAATGTTATTTTAGCTGTCTTATTAGAGGTCTTTCCCTTCACTGGAAAATAGATTCCTGTAGGGAAGAAAGTGGGGAGTACCAAGACATGGAGAGAGTATTAAAAGTTACAATCTACCATGTTTAAAAGAAATAAGTTACAGGGATATACAGGTACAACACAGGGAATATACCCAGTGTTTTATAATAACCTCAAATGGAATGTAATCTATAATAACTTATTATTCTGTATATCTGAAACTAATATACTATTGTAATCAGCTATACCACAACAGAAAAATGAGCAAAACATAAAGGCAAACACACACAAGCACACACACATACAGACAGACACCCAGAGGATAATGACACTATAGTGTAAAGTGAGGCAGGCAGGTTCAAATCCAAGCTTATTCATTGTGTGATCTGGGCTTCATGCTTAATCATTCTGTGCTTCATTTTCCTCATCTGTAAAATGGGGATACTAACAATCCTTACTCTGCAGGGTTGTTGGAATCATTTAATCCAATTTCTTTAAATAACTCCTTAAAGAAGTTGCTACATGTCAAAGACTTAGAACAGTGGCCAGCACATGACATTAGTTGGTTTCTATTGTCATTGTTATTTTGAATGCATTTCTTATTCTTCAACCAAGTCAGTGCCTGAGATTCAAACACTAATAGTTGAATGAGTGAATGAAAAATTATAGTGCCCTCTTTATCACTTCACTATTTTTTACTGTCACTTATATTTTTGCTAAGCTATTTTGAGGGTACATTCAGGAATCATTTTTCAATTTATATGAAACCTAGAGAGATAAAGCAGACAGATATCAATATACATGATCAAAAATCCTATTGCTCCTTAATTTTTCTCAACATTGCTCATGAAAAAAACAATGTGTAACTTCGATATAAACTCACTAAACTTGTTTAAAGATAACTTTTAACCTGCCTTTTAAGCAAAAGAAACATGTTTTCTATGCCAATAATAAATGGATGTCCAGGGGCAATTTATCATCATAAGTGACTAAGGAAGAAAATCAGTAACCACAGAGAGTTCCACATTAGCTGTTTATATTTCCTGATGTTAACCACCGCTTATTGATTTCCCTGCATCTTCATGGACAAAATTTCACTTGGCTTTTAGTACTAATTTTAATCTCCTCTTTACTCATGTAATTTCTAAAAAATGTGTCCTTTAAAAAGAAACTAGAATGGCCAATAAAATAAGAACAGTAGTTGCTCTTTAGAAAGAACAACGTGGCTGACACAACTGCGTTTAAAGTGGGGAGTAATCACTTACAATTAAAGAAGAGCCTTCTCTGTTCATGGATATCAAATGAAGACCAACTTACACAGAGTTCACAATGCATATAACAAAGTAAGCAAAGAATAAAAATAAAAACATGAATCACGGAGAAGCTTTCTCAATTGAGACTCCATTAGAGAATTAAATCTATGTTTTAATATATAGTTTATCACCTAAACCAGAATATTTTGAGAATAAAAAAAGGCACTGTTAATAATTATGCTCAGATAACTAGCATAAATTGGGTCATGCGGTCCACCCTTGTGAAGCTGACAATCCTGAAGAACCAACAACCAAAGTCAAAAGGCCCAAGACGGTTGTTTCCATTTTCCGTTTGTTTTTCTATTTCTGATCCTCCCCTCCCCAACCCCCTCCCCCTTGCTTGTCCAAGAGCATGGCAGTTGCACTCCAAACACAATAATACAAATGCAGAACTTACTTTTTAATTCTTTCTCCAAGAGAGGCTAATTCCTCCAAGATGTTTTGAACAGTTGAGACAATATCCTGTACCATGTAGATTCTTTTAATTAAGCCCCTTTTCTCAGATTCCTAAGAAACATAAAAGACTGAACTCAGTTCCTTCATTTTTATTGGTCTGCTATAGAAATCATTAGGCTAGTATTATTGTAACATGATTATCAGCAACAGAGTGACTTCAGGAGATAAATTTAAATTTTTTACCATTTGCTTATCGGCTCCCCCAAATTCCTGACTACTCATGAGATGTGACCATTTGTTGTGTGCAAGCATGTCACCATCTCAATATCATGAGCTGATGAAGGGGAACTCCACAGAAAAAAGAACTTCATTTCCCTGTAGAGTTGCTGCTTCTCTCAGAGAATTCTGAAACTTCTTTCACTGGTTGATCCTGAGTCGCTGTCTTCACAAGGTTAGCTTACTTACCCCTCTTCGGTTAGTTCTTCAGAAAGGCTTCCAGCAGGGAGCAATAGGGCGAGTTGGACATCCAGATGATATTCAGCTGTCTAAGAACATTATCCTTACTTTGCTTAAAGAAAACTGAAAATGCACTTTCCCATGTTAGGTTGCCGTTGTTCAGTCGCTAAGTTGTATCTGACTCTTTGGGACCCCACGGAAGACAGCACACCAGGCTCTTCTGTCCTTCACTATCTCCCGGAATCTGCTCAAATTCATTTACACTGAGTCAGTGTTGCTACCTAAGCATCTCATCCTCTGCCAGCCCCTTGTCCTTTTGCCTCAATCTTTCCCAGCATCAGAGTCTTTTCTTTTCCAGTGAATCAACTCTTTGCATTAGGTGGCAAAAATATTGGAGCTTCACCTTCAGCATAAATATTCAGGCCTTTAAGACAGAATGGTTGGATCTCCTTGCAGTCCAAGGGACTCTCAGGAGTCTTCTCCAGCACCACAGTTTGAAAGCATCAATTCTTTGGTGCTCAGCCTTCTTTATGGTCCAACTTTCACACCCATACAGGACTACTGGAAAAAACATAGCTTCAACTAACAGACCTTTGTTGGCAAAGTGATGTCTCTGCTTTTCATATGCTGTCTGGGTTGGTCATAACTTTCCTTCCAAGGAGCAGCATCTTTTAATTTCACGGCTGCAGTCACCATCTGCAGTGATTTTGGAGTGCAAGAAAATAAAATCTGGCACTGCTTCCACTCTTTCCCCTTCTATTTGCCGTGAAGGGATGGGACTGGATGCCACGATCTAACCATGTTAGGTAGCCGATGCTTATAAAAATAATCTTGAAATCACTCACATGTTGGATAAAAGATGATTCCCTAAAGAAGGGCATTTTCACACTATATCTCATATTCTGATATCATATTCTAGTTCCCTTATGAACTCTATTGTAACTGGGATTTAGTTACTAACTTCTTAGTTCAGGCCAAGCTGAGTCATTGTAGCTGTTACATCTAATATGTAATATATAAAACTGCATATAAACCTAACAAAACTTATTTTTTTCTACCTAAAATTTTACTTGGGTTAGAATTATACTAAATTATCTTCTAAATCCAAGAGACCATTTCTATAATAATCTTCTTTGCAACAAAAGAAAAAAAATCATTCTCATCTTGTACTCTCTGTTCCATCAACTGGACCCATGGATGGAGGAAGGAAAACATACTACCTCACAGTGATTTCAATGGCTGGTGGCTGCTGCTGCTAAGCCGCTTCAGTCGTGTCCGACTCTGTGTGACCCCGTAGACGGCAGCTCAACAGGCTCCCCGTCCCTGGGATTCTCCAGGCAAGAACACTGGAGTGGGTTGCCATTTCCTTCTCCAATGCATGAAAGTGAAAAGTGAAAGGGAAGTTGCTCAGTCGTGTCTGACTCTTAGCGACCCCATGGAATGCAGCCTACCAGGCCCCTCCACTCATGGGATTTTCCAAGCAAGAATACTGGAGTGGGGTGCCATTGCCTTTTCCAAAAATAGCCTCTGGTAAATTAAAAAAATTTTTTTACTATCATATCATAAATATATGGAGGTCATCTGCTGGGATGGTCTGAGTAACCTCTTACCATCTGTTCTATACCCACTTAACCAATGATCCTGTACGGTAGGAGGTCATATTCATTGCTTCCTCTTGCAAAGTCAGACTTGCAAGACGTTTTTACTGTTTTCACTCCAATTTTCAATTTTTTATTTCCTTTACTCTCTTTCTAATTCTTCAAGTGGTTTGTATTAAAAACTGGATATACTGCCAGAACAACTTAATTCATGTTCAGCAATCCACCAACATCTATTAAAGGGGACAGTGGTGAAAACCCATCTCTGTCTGCCACAGAAATATTCATGTTTATAAAGGAGGATTTGGAAGCACCAGGGAATTTGACCCAAAGGGCAAAAGTGGCTTCCTCTTTTCAACAGCATAGTGTTTAGGTCANACTACTCATGAGATGTGACCATTTGTTGTGTGCAAGCATGTCACCATCTCAATATCATGAGCTGATGAAGGGGAACTCCACAGAAAAAAGAACTTCATTTCCCTGTAGAGTTGCTGCTTCTCTCAGAGAATTCTGAAACTTCTTTCACTGGTTGATCCTGAGTCGCTGTCTTCACAAGGTTAGCTTACTTACCCCTCTTCGGTTAGTTCTTCAGAAAGGCTTCCAGCAGGGAGCAATAGGGCGAGTTGGACATCCAGATGATATTCAGCTGTCTAAGAACATTATCCTTACTTTGCTTAAAGAAAACTGAAAATGCACTTTCCCATGTTAGGTTGCCGTTGTTCAGTCGCTAACTTGTATCTGACTCTTTGGGACCCCACGGAAGACAGCACACCAGGCTCTTCTGTCCTTCACTATCTCCCGGAATCTGCTCAAATTCATTTACACTGAGTCAGTGTTGCTACCTAAGCATCTCATCCTCTGCCATCCCCTTGTCCTTTTGCCTCAATCTTTCCCAGCATCAGAGTCTTTTCTTTTCCAGTGAATCAACTCTTTGCATTAGGTGGCAAAAATATTGGAGCTTCACCTTCAGCATAAATATTCAGGCCTTTAAGACAGAATGGTTGGATCTCCTTGCAGTCCAAGGGACTCTCAGGAGTCTTCTCCAGCACCACAGTTTGAAAGCATCAATTCTTTGGTGCTCAGCCTTCTTTATGGTCCAACTTTCACACCCATACAGGACTACTGGAAAAAACATAGCTTCAACTAACAGACCTTTGTTGGCAAAGTGATGTCTCTGCTTTTCATATGCTGTCTGGGTTGGTCATAACTTTCCTTCCAAGGAGCAGCATCTTTTAATTTCACGGCTGCAGTCACCATCTGCAGTGATTTTGGAGTGCAAGAAAATAAAATCTGGCACTGCTTCCACTCTTTCCCCTTCTATTTGCCGTGAAGGGATGGGACTGGATGCCACGATCTAACCATGTTAGGTAGCCGATGCTTATAAAAATAATCTTGAAATCACTCACATGTTGGATAAAAGATGATTCCCTAAAGAAGGGCATTTTCACACTATATCTCATATTCTGATATCATATTCTAGTTCCCTTATGAACTCTATTGTAACTGGGATTTAGTTACTAACTTCTTAGTTCAGGCCAAGCTGAGTCATTGTAGCTGTTACATCTAATATGTAATATATAAAACTGCATATAAACCTAACAAAACTTATTTTTTTCTACCTAAAATTTTACTTGGGTTAGAATTATACTAAATTATCTTCTAAATCCAAGAGACCATTTCTATAATAATCTTCTTTGCAACAAAAGAAAAAAAATCATTCTCATCTTGTACTCTCTGTTCCATCAACTGGACCCATGGATGGAGGAAGGAAAACATACTACCTCACAGTGATTTCAATGGCTGGTGGCTGCTGCTGCTAAGCCGCTTCAGTCGTGTCCGACTCTGTGTGACCCCGTAGACGGCAGCTCAACAGGCTCCCCGTCCCTGGGATTCTCCAGGCAAGAACACTGGAGTGGGTTGCCATTTCCTTCTCCAATGCATGAAAGTGAAAAGTGAAAGGGAAGTTGCTCAGTCGTGTCTGACTCTTAGCGACCCCATGGAATGCAGCCTACCAGGCCCCTCCACTCATGGGATTTTCCAAGCAAGAATACTGGAGTGGGGTGCCATTGCCTTTTCCAAAAATAGCCTCTGGTAAATTAAAAAAATTTTTTTACTATCATATCATAAATATATGGAGGTCATCTGCTGGGATGGTCTGAGTAACCTCTTACCATCTGTTCTATACCCACTTAACCAATGATCCTGTACGGTAGGAGGTCATATTCATTGCTTCCTCTTGCAAAGTCAGACTTGCAAGACGTTTTTACTGTTTTCACTCCAATTTTCAATTTTTTATTTCCTTTACTCTCTTTCTAATTCTTCAAGTGGTTTGTATTAAAAACTGGATATACTGCCAGAACAACTTAATTCATGTTCAGCAATCCACCAACATCTATTAAAGGGGACAGTGGTGAAAACCCATCTCTGTCTGCCACAGAAATATTCATGTTTATAAAGGAGGATTTGGAAGCACCAGGGAATTTGACCCAAAGGGCAAAAGTGGCTTCCTCTTTTCAACAGCATAGTGTTTAGGTCAAAACAAGTTTTTGGAAAATGACTCAAATTTCCATGTGGCTCCATTTCATAACAATTTGCTACTTTAGTTGATTGATTTTTTTTCCTATTGAAACACCCCAAATGCAGAGATCCTGGGTTAGTACATCAAAATAATAAATGATTCTCACAAGATTATTTCATTTTTTAATGAATTGGATGTTTTAGTCTGAATAATCAGTATTTAAAGACCAAGCTAAAAATTTCACTGTATCCTAGGGTAATAAGATAATTTATAAATCATATCTGTATACTTTTAAGACTGAAAGTAAACAGAACTATGTAATTTTTGAAGTATTTATCAACTGACAACTTGATTTATTGTATTGGTGGATCTATATAATTATTTCATTTTTATTTTCATGACATTGTTTCAAGGTAAAAACATATATTTTACATATATTAGAACAAAAGAAACTTGCCCATATTATGTCAATTGTAAAATGATACATAAGAATGATTACTCATTCCATAGTCATATATTTAATTGGCTTTCTAGTTATAGCTGTTTATAGTCCCATGTCAAGATTACTTTTCCACAAAAGTAATATTATCTTTAATGTCATCTTTTCGCTTACATTAAATTATTCTTACCTATCTTCAGAG
The DNA here is from genome assembly GCA_006410735.1 of Raphicerus campestris. Lineage (NCBI taxonomy): Eukaryota > Metazoa > Chordata > Mammalia > Artiodactyla > Bovidae > Raphicerus > Raphicerus campestris. The sequence continues at coordinate 143,650 of SJYW01014604.1, forward strand.
TTGCACTTAATCATTGTCAAATGGATACATTTAATTGACTCTACTATAGACCATAATTTTAATTACAAAAATACTTTATCTCCAGGGACTGAGGTACATTGAAAATTCACAATAAAAATGCAATAAATGAAGAATATTCTCAATTCTGTTTTTTAAATATTAAAATCTGTATATATTTCAGCCCAAATAATTTCAAAGGCACTATATTCATTCATATGAACTTTATCAAACTTTTTTTTCAAGAGAAAACTCTAAGTAAGTTGGCTGTATAATTTTTCAAATTCTTCTAAAATTGAAATTCTTCAAATTTATGCTGAAAAATAAGTGGCTTCTCAATTTCCTTCCAATCCTGGGTAGAATTTATATTTATCCTATTAAAAATCAAAAGATGTTTTTTATCCCGCAAACTGGGATAATCCAAAGTGTAACTTGTGAATTTAAACACCGAATCATGCATAGGACCTGACCTCACAGATTGCTTTGTGTTGAATATCCTTTGCTTTTGTAAAGAAAAAAAAAATCATTATTTTTGCTAGTTCTTTTAAAATTGATTTCCATCTACTAAAAACTTCCAAAGATGAAATACTTAGAATTTTCAGTTATCAAAAATTTTGATTAAAATATTTCCAAGTGACATGACCAAAATGCAACAAACACTGAAAAGATTTCTTTTTTTTAGTACAAGGGTTCAATAGCTTTGGAGAATGTTTAAGTTGACTGAGAGTTCATCAAAGGTTTCAAATACTCTTAAAAGCAGACTGATGGATAGATGACTGGCAGCAAGAAGAAAGAGCCCACAGCCATGCTGAATGAAATATATTTTTATATTTGACACATCTTTGCCATGAAAACTTTGCTGTTGCTATCCCAACTCTGTATATATAAAATATTTATAAATGTGGACACTACAGCTGCTAATTCAATTGGTCGTGCATTATCACTTGTCTGTATGCAATCACGGATAATAGGGTACCATGATCTATCACTTGTAAATTTATGCTTCAGAGATCCATTCAACTTACATGAGTATCTTATTAGCCATGGTGCTATGCTTCATCAAAATTTGCATTCATATTATCACTACAAAATTAAATAACCCTCAATGCTACATGTTCAAAATAAATTCACAATAACATTCCTGATGTCAGAGATTTCATTTTTTGTAAAACTAACTTGTAAAAGCTCTATTTTGATTCCACATAGTGGATGAAAAAATATAACATTTCAGGTTGTCACAGCAGGGTACTGGAAAAGTTTTCAATTAGCAGTAATCACCCCTCAGATAAACCTCATTGGCTACAATATTGCCACTGTGCAAAGCTACAACAGATTTCAGAATTAACTTACTTGATACTGTTTGAGTCATTTGATGGCATGCTGATAAGACTGGCGTCATTTGACTCTTCACAAGTTTTTGATACATTGATGCTACTGAAGTGAGCATATTAACATGTACCTTGCCCTTTCTCATACATGCATAATGAAACTTTGGAATGGAAGATGAGATAAGTGTGGAAGAACACTCATTTGATCCAAATGAAAAGTCATGCTGCACACAAGGATGTATAAATGCATCTGTTGGGCTATGTAATTTAAAACCATGTTTCCAGAAGTGGTCTTCTAAAAATAACTATTGACAGTTGAAGACTCTTCAGCAGGTTTGCAACTTAAGTTTACATGTACCAGTGATGTGATCATGGTCCCAGTGGTAGACAGGAAATGTGAATCAGTTAGTTCATCAACAATTATCTTGAAAAATGGATTATCGGTACTTGATTATTCATTATTATGATTATCCATTAAACATGCAACACTTTATTATTATTTATTCACTGAAAAAGCATTATCAAGAAGTAAAACAATGTGCAGATTTACTAAAAATAAAGAGTGAAATAAAACATCATAGTAAAAATGTGCAGACTATTTTTTATTCTCCTATCCATAGGACTGGTTAAATTCTGTTATGTGTTTACTATATACATCAGTGCTATAGTTGCTATTGTTTCCCATCTTTCTCATCACTGAGCACTCTGACCTGGCTGCTTGGACATTTTATGCATCTGACTGGCCCTGGCAATGACCTTGCCGCCACAGGCTGGTACACTGGAGTCATCACATACTTCTCCAAAATTGCCTAAGAGCACTTTGTCTTATCAGGGACCATCCAAAAGCCTTCCTGTAAAACTAAGTTTTATTTAGAAAGAATCAGGAAAATAGATGGATCATCCCTGCTTGGACTTAACCTGGCATCAGTGATAACCCTTCTACTAATGCTCAGTTGCTAAAGTTGTGCCTGACTCTTTGTGACCCTGTGGACTGGAGCCCACCAGGCTCCCTTGTCCATTGATTTTCCAGACAAGAATCTGGAGTGGTTTGCCATTTCCTCTTCCAGGGGATCTTCCCAACCCAGGGATCGAACCCATGTCTCCTGCATTACAGGAAGATTCTTTACCTGCTGAGCCATCGAGGAAGCCCAAGAACCCTTGTAACTGACATCTAAATCCTAGGCTACTGGTAAAGATACAGAAGAGACTGAGGACATAAACTGAAAGCACAAGCAGCTTGTCCTGGCTTATTTTAATGGAAACAGTAACTATAATACTGAGTTTAAAAAAAATGGGGAATATAAAATCAGTAAATGGAAATATTGCAAATAGGAGCATGTGACGAACCTAAATCATCTTCACCTAAAATTCATTAGCACAGCAAGGGACCAATTGTGTCCAAAGCATTCTTCTTGGACAGGGAGAAAAAGGCTTTTTCTTTTGTACCCTTCTCCTTAGACGCTCTGCACATGACATATGCTAGCCATATATGAGAGGGAAAAATTCACCTGAGGGCAAGTACTCTCATGATTAGTGGTAAATGTCGATTTTGTTCTCTGAGTGGCTTTTATTGCCTTTGGGCAATGAATCTGTGTGTTCAACAAGGCATGGCAGCTTCCATGCTCTAAGACGATATTTACATTTTCATAGCTTGAGTGCTTCATTAATACTGGAAGAAAGGGGGCTTCTCTGCTGCTCCAGTGGCTAAGAAATCATCTACCAGTGCAGGGGAGATGGGTTCCATCCCTGGTCCAAGAAGATTCCACATGCTGTGGGGCAACTAAGCCTGGGCTATGCAACTAACTACCAAAACCTGCGTGCCCCAGAGCCCATGTTCCGCAACAGGAGAAGCCACTGCAATGGGAAGACCATGCACCGCAACTGGGCGCAACTAGAGGAAGGCTGTGCCCCGCGATGAGGACCCAAAGGAGTCAACAAGAAATAAGCACAATTTTAAAGAGATGTTAGAAGAGCCTCCTGTTCTGCTATGCCCTATTTGAACTGGTGGACCAACTGGTAAGACCAGACTGCCTTACCTCACCTTGCACTCTCAGTACCAACAATCGTGGTAAGTACATCCTTAGTGCTGAGACAGTGTGTATTTGATGGAGAAATGAATGGGTGAAGAGGAAGAACAGAGGAAATCAGGTCTACACTAGTATCAAAAGATCATTTGCATCAAGCCAGGAAATAAGTGCTTAGGGTTAAAGAGAAGATTTCAGGCCTCCCAACTCCAGCAGAACGACCTAAAGGTCCAACTTATACTCCTGGTCTCCGTGAGACCTTTCTAGGGGATGCCAGTCCACAACAACTACTGTCTTTTTCTCTCAATTTGCATCACACCTCTATCCTTTTCATCACTCTAGCAGCAAATGTTCTTTTCACTCTCTATATTACAAAGGTTACCTTTATAAGCAATGTACTCATGTACGGATGTGAGAATTGGACCATAAAGAAGGCTGAGTGCCAAAGAACTGACGCTTTCAAACTGCTGTGCTGGAAAAGATACTTGAGAGTCCCTTGGACTGCAAGGAGATCAAACCAGTCAATCCTAAAGGAAATCAACCCTGAATATTCATTGGAAGGACTGATGCTGAAGCTGAGGCTCCAATACTTTGGCTACCTGAGGTGAAGAGCCGACTCACTGGAAAAGACCCTGATGCTGGGAAAGACTGAGGGCAGGAGAAGAAGGGGGCAAGAGAGGATGAGATGGTTGGATGGCATCACTGACTGGATGGATGTGAGTTGGAAAATTCTGGGAGACACTGAAGGGCAGGGAAGCCTGGCGTGCATGCTGCAGTCCATGGGGTCAAAAAGAGTTGGACACAATTTAGTGACTGAAAAACAACTATTCTTGATGGGAATTTTCTCTAATTATATCTTCTGGTATACCAATGGACATGTTATATGGTCTTTTATATTACATTTCCATTAATGGGAAACCAAGGTCCAAAGAGGTCAGGTGATGTGTCTCTGTCCACATGTATGTGGCAGCGGATTCCAGTCCAGGATCATCAAGTCCAGAGCAAGTGTGGACATTTCAAAGGGGAGGCACTCAGCTCAACTTGTTCTTTTTGTCATCTACTTCTTTGGTGTCTATGGATCTTGACTTACTACAGAACACATGATTTTTAGACATCTTATTCAGTTACATACTTTTATGTAATGTTCATTTCCAGTATTCTTGCCCAATTTTCATAAGAATGCATGTTAAAATTAGGCTTTTTGAAAATATTTGGGGAAAAACATTTCTTTTCATTCTTATTTTTTTAACTTGTCTTGTGAAACATTTTAGCAAACTTATGTGCAACTTGCAAAAAATAAATACCATAATTTACAACATAAAAATGCATCCATTCTTATTTAGGAGCTGAAGTAGCCAGGGTTTACAACAACAGATGAAAAGTTTGCAGTGGGGGTAGGGGACACTTAAGATGTACCAAATCCTCAGGTCTGCATATTTTATTAATCACAGGCTATGGAGTCAGGAGAAAGTGAGGTGACACTGGTCTTGTCACCTACTAGCATTGTGATCATCTCAAGTTCCTAATGGTTTCTGGAGTCACAATTTTGCTATCTGAAAAAGGGGGTTCATAATCCTGACCCTAATTGGAGTGTTTGGATAATTAACTATCATATGTAAAGCATTTGGTACCCTCCAGGTGCTTCATAAATGTCAAGTCCTTGTCCATTGAGAATGCAAAGAAATGAAAAAGAAAGAATCACCTTTTGTCTAGCTTAAAGAATCCTGGGGTTCATTTACGTTTCAAAAGCAAGGATCTTCCAGGACAAGTCCACGCATGTTGCATGGAAGATCATCTGGCAGTTCTATCTGCATCACGCTGGCTTTATTTACACGTTTCAGATTGAACCAGGGGATGTGGTGATAACACAGTTTAGCAAACACAGCATTCCATCTGCTGCTGCTACCAACTTGTCTGGGAAGAGCAATAGTGGCTCATTCAGGAAGAGGAAACTGTTATTACATGTGCTTGTATTTTTCCTTAACATACAAGCCTTCTCATTTATAGAGGGAAATGTGTAATAAAAACAGGGATGGCCACTGGTGTGATTAAACCAGTGAACAAGATAATTGCGGCTGCATGCTTATTTTTAGATTCCTACATTTGAGAAAGAATGGGTTTTACTTCTCCATACGAATTTCAGAATACACCAAGGCATAAATAAAATTAACATGATTTAGGGTCTACTCTATGATCCCTGGGTTGGGAAGATCCCCTGGAGAAGGAAATGGCAGCCCATTCCAGTGTTCTTGCCTGGAGAATTCCACGGACAGAGCCTGGCAGGCTACAGTCCATGGGGTCACAATGAGTCAGACACGACTGAGTGCCTAACACTTTCATGAGCAAGTAGGCATCACCATGTAACAGAAGAGATGAAAGCATGGAACTTTCCAGATCCAGAACTCAAATTTCAAAAGGATCCTTTGTTTTATGCTATAGAGAATGATTATAAGAAAAACAATGTAATTATAATAATAATTTTAAGGAAAATAATGACAAATTCCAACTCTGTAACATTAACATGCATATTGTTATATAAAATGTATTGAATATTCTCTTTTTCATTGACCATTTGTTTATAAAATGTCAAAAAAAAACAACACCACCACCCACTGAGTCTTTCAGCTAAGGTTTAGAGACAGCTAAATGAAGAACAAATAATATGCCTGTGTTGCGACATTGTTGTTCTTTAAGAACAAAGCCAATAAATAAATGAATAAATCAGGCAGTGGATTTTTCCTTCTTCGAGGCTTTGCTGGCTTCCACAATATCTCCAAAGAGCACAGCACTGTAGGCGCAATAAAGTAGCTTTGAGCCTCTAGGAGAGAATTAACACCATCAAAATGAATTTACAGCTAAGAATTCATTATATAATCAGTGTGTTACTTTAAATCTTTCATACATGTTCTGAGTCAAGAAAATCTTTCTCTACTAATCAGCTAAGCATAACCAAAGAGATAGTCCTAAAAATTGACTACATCAGGAAAGCTCTTTGTGACATGCTTAAAAATTGGGTAGTATTGTCACAGGATGCCCAGGATCCCCTAAAGGGAAAGATGCAACTTTTCTATCTTAGGATCATCCCAGTAATGCAAACCATCCAGAGCAAAGATGCAGAAATATGACTTCAGATTTTAAATGGAAATCTGTTTGGTCTACTTCACCCCACTGAATATTAAAAGCCTGCAACTTGAGAACTTGAAGAATTATAAACATCAGAAATAGACTGAGTGGCATTTAGCGGTGGGGGCAGGGGGGACCTCTCAGCATCTGTCATAACAAAGAATAAAAAGTAATATTTCTGATATATGAGATTAAAAATAGTCCTCCAGGAACCTGTCTTAATGCACTGGAAACTGTCCTTAAGGTTTCTTCCCATGAGATATGCCCTGTATTCATGGACACACACACACACACCCTACTTTATGGTACACTATTAAAATGAAGAAAAATCTCTGTCCTCTTTCAGGAGAGTACTTCCTTCTGAGGGAGTATTTTTGCTTTGGGAAACAAATATGAAGCAGACTGGATTTTGAATCAATGTCATTTTGGAGCAGTTATAAACTGCTTCCACGACCTGTTCATTATACAAAGTCCTTCCACACTGACTGATCTTTACCAACAGGTTTCTTGGCCTGCACCAGGATTTTCATCAGGGATCAAACCAGAGGGCTAAAAAAGTAAAAGGAATAAACATCATCATCACGAGGAAGATGTTGATAAAACACACCTTTGAAAAATTGGGAACACTGTGGAGAAAATTATTTGGAATTTAGACCCTAGGAAGACTGACTTCCTTAGAAGTGTCTCTGAGCCAGCTGACAGGTGCCACAGTGTTACAGGGCCAACAGGCTGATGGTTTCCCCAGCCGTCATCTCGTAGGTAAACGTACAGTGCGCAGCAGCTGCTGGATTAGCTGTGTCCTCCAGCTTTCCTTGAGGCGGGGGGACTGAGGCGCATAGAAGATAAAATAGTTATCACCTAAGACTCAGCACAAATAGCACCTTTAAGCAGTCCTGACTCACCCAGGCGCAGCATCTCTCACACCCAATGTAGTCTGCAAATTTTGACAAAAAGGAGCCATCACAGATACAGAGCAAATACTCCATAAATGTCATCAATAATAATGCAGAAAAACGGGCCAGTAAATTAATAAGGTTTCCTTTGTATCAACGTAACACAGTCCAAGATAAACTGGATGTAGAGCAGAGGACTGGATTTGAATCTTGATCCTGGCTGGGAAATTTTCCAATGCATTGCTACATTTCTCTTAACGTGGGTTAGTTCATTCACAGATGGGGAAAATAATATCAAATTTAACAGTTGACTTTGAGTACTGAATGAGTTAAAGCACATAAAAACAGTCTGCAAATTGTAAACACTCTACAAATATGAATAATCTAATCATTTAAATAATTCTTACTCAAAATGCTCTCTCTTTTTTAACTTTTTGGCTGTGTCCCGCAGCATGTGGGGTTTTACTGGCCCAACCAGGGATCGAACCACACCCCTTTCAGTGGAAGTGTGGAGTCCTAACCTCTGGACTGCCAGGGAAGTTTCAAAATGGTCTCATTTTAAATTATTGCTTTTATGTCATTCATTACTAATGTGAAATTACAATTTTCCCCTTGAGAAGAAAGTGCTATCCCTACCTTTCTATCAAATATTTTGTAAATTATCTGTTAATTACCTTGCAAACTCATTGGTTGATGGGGACTTAGGGCAAAGCACTCTGAAACAGAGGGGATTTAAATAGGAAAGACAAGAGGAATGGCTATTATTTATCATCAGGAAAATAATGACTTGTGGATAACTGAGATACAGTGTCCAATGTCTTCTCTATTAGCATAATGTAAAAATTTTAGGCAATGGCAAGATAAATATCCAGATGTATACTCTATAACATCAGAGTCTGTTACTGTAAATTACTTAATAAGAGGATAATCCATATAAATACCATTTACAGTCTGGTATACCATATTTCACAATATTTGGAAGCAACATACAAGGAAAACCTTTACAGTAGGAGTCAAAGAAAATCCACAAGGACTGGGTCTACCAGTGAGCAAGAGAGTAGTAGGCTGAATAATGCTTCAAAATATTAGATTAATAATATTTCTGGGTTATTTCTGAAGATAATGAAGCCAAACATCTTAAGGATGGACATTTGATTTTTAAAAAGTGATCTGAACCAAGTCAATGTGTCATGGAAAAGACTGTAAGAATAAGGAAGCCAATTCCTTTTCATTCAAAACATGTATAAAAGATAATTAAGAATTGGCTGGAATCCATTTTAATATTAAAGTCTTGGAAGTAAGACGGTATGGTAGGAATGTTAGCAATTAAATCACTTCATCATTAAAAATAATATTAATTCAAATTAAAAGAAGTTACATCAGAACAACCATTTACTTTATTCCCCTGAAAATTATCCATAACGTTCTCTACAATATGTCCTGTATGTAGACTGTAGATGCCCTAAAAAGTGTGTGTGTATTCAACTATCGTTAACTTTTCGAAGATATTATCTGATTTTTCATTTTCTTAAACATACCGCACCATCTTAAAGTACCATGTCTTAGTCAGAAGATTTTTAAAAAATCACTAATCAAAGCAATTTGCTATGTTTTGGACACGCTTAGGAAGGCACAAAGGAATCATAAACAAAACTACTCTCACTATTAAACTGCAAGGAGACTTCCTCCAAGAATGACAGTCTTCCCTGGCTGAGACACTACAGGCCATCTTCTCTTTCTGGAACAAGAAAACACAGGGAATAAGGCATGCTGGCCCTGAACAACTTCACCCAAAGGACTATGTAAGTGAACTTAAAAGAGCTGCTAAAAGTGCACACATTTCCTTCTCTCTCTAACAAGGCTCTACCTAGGTGGTGATGAGTGGACTAATCATCTAGGAGGATAAAAAATCATTTGAAAAACTAGGATTGATGGTTTAAATATACTTAGATTTTAGTATATTTGTGAAATATAAATATACTAAAATTTTCCTAATTTGTGAAAAGAGGATAGGGATATAATATCTATTCACATTCTTTCATTACAAAATAATCGATCCACAAAAATGTATCTCTCTTATTTTCTTAAAGGAAAAGATCACTTGTTTTTCACCCATAATTGACATGAAAGGAGGATCTTTTCCCCTTCCACCAGACACTGTAAAGCAACTGTGAACTCACTGATAATCTCAAACAGCTGATTCAATCCTATTTCTGACAGCTGAATTAAAACCAACCAAGCCACAGGGCAGGCATCATGATGCAGTGTCTTTATGGCAGCAACAGGCAGGTTTGGGGTTTTTTTTTTTTATTACATGCCCTTATTATTCTTTCTTCCTGTTGTTAATAGTAAATCCTGAAATATTCTATACAAGTGATTGTTGGGGTGGAAAAAAGAAAGAAACGCTAATGCAAGTATTTATACCTTCTGCAATGAAAACAAGATATTATTGCTTTGCATGACCTTTCCTAAATACGGGATACAGCATTTTACACAATAGTTTCTTGGTTCATGCTTCAATCACTGACCTTTACTGTGTAGCAAATTAATGCAATTTTCATTGTAATCCATCCGTACAAATAAGGTCCACATAGAAGAGTTTCACATACAGAATCTAATACAAATAGGAAATGTCAGCTGATTGCTGTTGGCTGAACTTAGCCATTATCTGTTTGTTCTGGGGTCCCCAGCAAACTATACTTGTAACAAGCAATTTCTTGCACGGGGCCATCAGGGCTAAGAAAGATTTCCTCTCTTCAAAGTTGAGTTTGTAGCTTTAGCTTCCTAAAAGCTAAAAAACTAGTTACCCAGACATTCTACATTGTAACTGAAAGCCCACCAAAGAAAGCAAGGCAAAATTGTGGAGTCTAATTTGGTTTCAAAAAAAATACAGGGCATTAACATGGACTTTTAACAATGAGAATAAGCAAGAGGCTATGGTGATGTCATTTTACAGCCATCCCTGTTCCAGACAATAAAAAGATGACAGACCCCAGACCGTGTCCTGGTCTGTGCAGTGGAGACAGACAGAATATGGGAACATGTCCATCTCCCTAGGAAGTTGTGCCAAGGGGCCCCCAGGCACGCTTTCATCTTCCACGGTTGTCTGTGATGGTATTTGGTGGGAAGGGATGCTGGCAATTAAGGAGTGTCACTTTCAAGATGGATAGTTTGAGTAGAAAGGAGTTCCCTTCCTCTCCTGGTTTGGAAGGAGACGGCTGGATGTTTATAATTTGTAAACAGTCCATCTCTCACTGGGTGTGTTACAGTTCCCAGAAGCACATCTGTCATGTCTAACACACAACAGAAGCCAGAAGGGCGCTGTGGGGATGCCCCCAGAGTCAGCACTCTGTGGAGGGGCGTGGCCCAGGGCCTCCTTGCTTCAGGGACCAGCTCTGGGTGTGGAGGCTGCTCTACATGGAGAAGAAATGATAAAGCCTAATAATCTGTAGGTGGAGGAGTGCTCCGGAGGTCTTCCAGTTGAAAGTCCCTCTAGTTAACACATCTCTTAGAGAAGTGACAGGGCGGAGATGTGGAAAAAGCTGCAGTGCGCCAGTCTCCCCTCCCAACAGAAGGCCTGTGTTCAGCAGAATAGGCCTAGAGAGGCCAACTTTCACTTCAGACCTGCGCCTTCAGAAGTTTCCATGTTGTTGCTGTTCAGTCGCTAAGTCGTGTCCCACTCGTTGCAACAAGGCCTGCAGCACGCCAGGCCTCCTTCACGGAGCACAGCCTTGTGGTGGCGAAGGGCTTATGAAGCTACGAGCCATGTCGTGCAGGGCCACCCAGGACGGACAAGTCACAGCAGGGAATTCTGACAAAACGCGGTCCACTGGAGGACCCATTGACAGTATAAAAAGGCAAAAAGAAGTTTCCACAGAGGTATGAAATTGAGGAAGCAAAAGAAACAAGGCCGTCCAGGGCTATTAAAGGCCCTACAGATATACTACAACCAATCAAAGTATCTCAAGAATGGAACTGCTCTGGAGGAGACGTGGAGACCCCAGTGCCAACATCCTCAGTGTGAGTGGGCTGACATATCTGCTTGAGGAGGGCCATGCTTAGTCAGAGGACTGCAAGAGCTCCCAGGTTCATCCATGTAGATCACAGCCCAAGTGGTTTTCCCTCCACACCCCCAGAGAGTCCTCAAGAAACCACAATGGAAGGTTAGATCGTGCCAACCACTGCTCTAAACTTTTATGGCTGATATTTTTACACTGTCTTTGTCTGGCTGCACTGGGTCTTCCTTGTGGCATGTGGGGTCTCTGATCTTCACTGCAGCACGTGAGGTCTTTAGTTGCAGCACACAGAAACTCTGAGATGTGGCATGTGGGATCTAGTGCCCCGACCAGGGATTGAACCTGAGGCCCCTGGGTCGGGAGCTTGGAATCCCTTCATGGATGACTTTATTGCCTTCCTGTTTACTCAACCCACTCTTTCATTCATCACCTTCTTGTTGGATTTCTTCTCTCTTAGAGGGGATAAAGCCCCACAGTCAAATGCTCTCTCTAGGGTGGGTGATGTCTTCGTTCACAGGTGCCTTGTTTATACAGACTTGGCCAGAGAGAAAGAGATCTTCCTCACTCCCAACCTTTGGTTAATAAAATTGATGATTACTCCTTATGTAGCTTTAAAATAATTTCATTAAAGATTGAAGGCAGGAGGAAAAGGGGACGACAGAGGATGAGATGGTTGGATGGCATCACCAACTCGATTTACACAAGCTCCGGGAGTTGGTGATGGACAGGGAGGCCTGGTGTGCTTGCAGTCCATGGGGTCGCAAAGAGTCGGACACGACTGAGCGACTGAACTGAACTGTGTCTCCTTTGGTGAAACATCCCCTAAGGCACATTAATTTAGCTGTGGCTACTTTTTAAAATAACTTTATTTATTTCTGGCTGCACTGAGTCTTCACCGCGGCGGCTTCACTTGTGCAGAGCACAGGATCTACAGAGCAGGTTCAGTAGTTGCAGAGGGCTTAGGAGTGGGCTTAGTTGCTCTGAAACATGTGGAATTTTCCTGGACCAGGGATTGAACCCAGCGTTGGCAGGCAGATTCTTCGCCACTGAGCTACCAGGGAAGTACCTAGCTTTGACTATTCTTAATGTTCAAGGATTTACATCACTCAGAAGCCACTCACGTCAATTCATCAAGAAGAAAGTTGTGTCATGGGACGTTCATTCTTGAAAGGGTCCCGATTCTCTTTTTTAAAAGTCACACTTTATTAGTTTGCTCTTAATGATCATTTTAGCACGACAAATAAGATTTACTTTGTAATCTGCCCAACTTCCTTCAAATGGGCAAAACCATCCTGCTCGCTCAATGGATTTTAAGGCTGTCTGTGTCATGAACTTGGTGTTTTTGAATTCATTTCTGTTTCCTACACACTTTATATTGGACCTTTAACTTTTCCCTTTCCCTCTCTCGCCTCTTTCCTCTCCTGTCAACCTTCTA
>SJYW01014604.1:156923-209071 GCA_006410735.1 Raphicerus campestris
CCCTTGAGAAGAAAGTGCTATCCCTACCTTTCTATCAAATATTTCGTAAATTATCTGTTAATTACCTTGCAAACTCATTGGTTGATGGGGACTTAGGGCAAAGCACTCTGAAACAGAGGGGATTTAAATAGGAAAGACAAGAGGAATGGCTATTATTTATCATCAGGAAAATAATGACTTGTGGATAACTGAGATACAGTGTCCAATGTCTTCTCTATTAGCATAATGTAAAAATTTTAGGCAATGGCAAGATAAATATCCAGATGTATACTCTATAACATCAGAGTCTGTTACTGTAAATTACTTAATAAGAGGATAATCCATATAAATACCATTTACAGTCTGGTATACCATATTTCACAATATTTGGAAGCAACATACAAGGAAAACCTTTACAGTAGGAGTCAAAGAAAATCCACAAGGACTGGGTCTACCAGTGAGCAAGAGAGTAGTAGGCTGAATAATGCTTCAAAATATTAGATTAATAATATTTCTGGGTTATTTCTGAAGATAATGAAGCCAAACATCTTAAGGATGGACATTTGATTTTTAAAAAGTGATCTGAACCAAGTCAATGTGTCATGGAAAAGACTGTAAGAATAAGGAAGCCAATTCCTTTTCATTCAAAACATGTATAAAGGATAATTAAGAATTGGCTGGAATCCATTTTAATATTAAAGTCTTGGAAGTAAGACGGTATGGTAGGAATGTTAGCAATTAAATCACTTCATCATTAAAAATAATATTAATTCAAATTAAAAGAAGTTACATCAGAACAACCATTTACTTTATTCCCCTGAAAATTATCCATAACGTTCTCTACAATATGTCCTGTATGTAGACTGTAGATGCCCTAAAAAGTGTGTGTGTATTCAACTATCGTTAACTTTTCGAAGATATTATCTGATTTTTCATTTTCTTAAACATACCGCACCATCTTAAAGTACCATGTCTTAGTCAGAAGATTTTTAAAAAATCACTAATCAAAGCAATTTGCTATGTTTTGGACACGCTTAGGAAGGCACAAAGGAATCATAAACAAAACTACTCTCACTATTAAACTGCAAGGAGACTTCCTCCAAGAATGACAGTCTTCCCTGGCTGAGACACTACAGGCCATCTTCTCTTTCTGGAACAAGAAAACACAGGGAATAAGGCATGCTGGCCCTGAACAACTTCACCCAAAGGACTATGTAAGTGAACTTAAAAGAGCTGCTAAAAGTGCACACATTTCCTTCTCTCTCTAACAAGGCTCTACCTAGGTGGTGATGAGTGGACTAATCATCTAGGAGGATAAAAAATCATTTGAAAAACTAGGATTGATGGTTTAAATATACTTAGATTTTAGTATATTTGTGAAATATACATATACTAAAATTTTCCTAATTTGTGAAAAGAGGATAGGGATATAATATCTATTCACATTCTTTCATTACAAAATAATCGATCCACAAAAATGTATGTCTCTTATTTTCTTAAAGGAAAAGATCACTTGTTTTTCACCCATAATTGACATGAAAGGAGGATCTTTTCCCCTTCCACCAGACACTGTAAAGCAACTGTGAACTCACTGATAATCTCAAACAGCTGATTCAATCCTATTTCTGACAGCTGAGTTAAAACCAACCAAGCCACAGGGCAGGCATCATGATGCAGTGTCTTTATGGCAGCAACAGGCAGGTTTTGGTTTTTTTTTTTTTATTACATGCCCTTATTATTCTTTCTTCCTGTTGTTAATAGTAAATCCTGAAATATTCTATACAAGTGATTGTTGGGGTGGAAAAAAGAAAGAAACGCTAATGCAAGTATTTATACCTTCTGCAATGAAAACAAGATATTATTGCTTTGCATGACCTTTCCTAAATACGGGATACAGCATTTTACACAATAGTTTCTTGGTTCATGCTTCAATCACTGACCTTTACTGTGTAGCAAATTAATGCAATTTTCATTGTAATCCATCCGTACAAATAAGGTCCACATAGAAGAGTTTCACATACAGAATCTAATACAAATAGGAAATGTCAGCTGATTGCTGTTGGCTGAACTTAGCCATTATCTGTTTGTTCTGGGGTCCCCAGCAAACTATACTTGTAACAAGCAATTTCTTGCACGGGGCCATCAGGGCTAAGAAAGATTTCCTCTCTTCAAAGTTGAGTTTGTAGCTTTAGCTTCCTAAAAGCTAAAAAACTAGTTACCCAGACATTCTACATTGTAACTGAAAGCCCACCAAAGAAAGCAAGGCAAAATTGTGGAGTCTAATTTGGTTTCAAAAAAAATACAGGGCATTAACATGGACTTTTAACAATGAGAATAAGCAAGAGGCTATGGTGATGTCATTTTACAGCCATCCCTGTTCCAGACAATAAAAAGATGACAGACCCCAGACCGTGTCCTGGTCTGTGCAGTGGAGACAGACAGAATATGGGAACATGTCCATCTCCCTAGGAAGTTGTGCCAAGGGGCCCCCAGGCACGCTTTCATCTTCCACGGTTGTCTGTGATGGTATTTGGTGGGAAGGGATGCTGGCAATTAAGGAGTGTCACTTTCAAGATGGATAGTTTGAGTAGAAAGGAGTTCCCTTCCTCTCCTGGTTTGGAAGGAGACGGCTGGATGTTTATAATTTGTAAACAGTCCATCTCTCACTGGGTGTGTTACAGTTCCCAGAAGCACATCTGTCATGTCTAACACACAACAGAAGCCAGAAGGGCGCTGTGGGGATGCCCCCAGAGTCAGCACTCTGTGGAGGGGCGTGGCCCAGGGCCTCCTTGCTTCAGGGACCAGCTCTGGGTGTGGAGGCTGCTCTACATGGAGAAGAAATGATAAAGCCTAATAATCTGTAGGTGGAGGAGTGCTCCGGAGGTCTTCCAGTTGAAAGTCCCTCTAGTTAACACATCTCTTAGAGAAGTGACAGGGCGGAGATGTGGAAAAAGCTGCAGTGCGCCAGTCTCCCCTCCCAACAGAAGGCCTGTGTTCAGCAGAATAGGCCTAGAGAGGCCAACTTTCACTTCAGACCTGCGCCTTCAGAAGTTTCCATGTTGTTGCTGTTCAGTCGCTAAGTCGTGTCCCACTCGTTGCAACAAGGCCTGCAGCACACCAGGCCTCCTTCACGGAGCACAGCCTTGTGGTGGCGAAGGGCTTATGAAGCTACGAGCCATGTCGTGCAGGGCCACCCAGGACGGACAAGTCACAGCAGGGAATTCTGACAAAACGCGGTCCATTGGAGGACCCATTGACAGTATAAAAAGGCAAAAAGAAGTTTCCACAGAGGTATGAAATTGAGGAAGCAAAAGAAACAAGGCCGTCCAGGGCTATTAAAGGCCCTACAGATATACTACAACCAATCAAAGTATCTCAAGAATGGAACTGCTCTGGAGGAGACGTGGAGACCCCAGTGCCAACATCCTCAGTGTGAGTGGGCTGACATATCTGCTTGAGGAGGGCCATGCTTAGTCAGAGGACTGCAAGAGCTCCCAGGTTCATCCATGTAGATCACAGCCCAAGTGGTTTTCCCTCCACACCCCCAGAGAGTCCTCAAGAAACCACAATGGAAGGTTAGATCGTGCCAACCACTGCTCTAAACTTTTATGGCTGATATTTTTACACTGTCTTTGTCTGGCTGCACTGGATCTTCCTTGTGGCATGTGGGGTCTCTGATCTTCACTGCAGCACGTGAGGTCTTTAGTTGCAGCACACAGAAACTCTGAGATGTGGCATGTGGGATCTAGTGCCCCGACCAGGGATTGAACCTGAGGCCCCTGGGTCGGGAGCTTGGAATCCCTTCATGGATGACTTTATTGCCTTCCTGTTTACTCAACCCACTCTTTCANGAAGAGAGGATAACGGCTCAAAGAAATGTAACACAGATGTCAGGAGGTACTGGCTGTTTTCCTCTACCCACGCTTCTAATGAAGGTAGAGAAGGCAAGGAGATTATTTTTTAAATGGATCATGGAATGCTTCTCTGGTGGCTCAATGGTAGAGAATCCACTGGCCAATGCAGGGCAACACAAGTTCGATCCCTGATGTGGAAAGACCCCACGTGCCTCAGAGCAACTAAGCCCATGTGCTGCAACTACTGAGCCTGTGCTCTCGGGCCCTGGAGGTATCCACTACTCACCATGTGCCGCAACTACTGAAGCCCATGTGCCGTAGAGCGAGAGGAGCCACCGCAATGCGAAGCCCATGCACCACAACTAGAGAGTGTCTGCTCTCTGCAACTACAGAAAAGCCTGCACAAGACAATGAAGACCCAGCACAGCCAATGCACAAATAAAATGGTTTAAAAAATGGATCATGGAAACTGGGCTGCATTTTCGCTGAGAAACATGAAGTGAAGACGATAAAATAGAAACACAACGGTTGTTATTAACTAACAGGTTAAAAACAGAAGAGAACTAACAGGAAAGTTATTGGACTGAGAAATAATTCCAAAGAAGTTCTTCAGAATGTATAGGACAGAAACAAAAATACAGATATATGAGCGGTCAAAGACATGGATGATGTAAACAAGCAGGTCTAAGACAACACCTGATGGGTGTTGAAGGGGCAAAGAATTAATGAGAGAACAGGAAAGCAATATATGAAGATAAAAGGCCTGAGGATTTTCCAAAATTGTTGAAATATATCAAATGGGAGGATCAAAATAAATCCGTAGTAGGATAAATTAAGAGGTATTTGGGCTTAAAAATATCACGGTAGAACTGAAAAATACTTGGGGAAAAAAGTAGAAACATTTACAACCAGCTAGAGAGAAAAGGCAATTCACCTGTGACGAAAAAGTAATATAAGTGACTTTATATCTCAATGCAACAAGCAAAACAAAAGAGCAGAAAAACTTAACATATATACACTTTCAGCTTTTCAATTCAAAAACTTGTACCTAGCAAATTGTCTTAAGAGTAAAGCAGAGACTTTTTCAGAAAAAGCATGAGCCAGCAGTGCTTATGACCTGAAGATTCACTTATGAAAGTACATATAACAAATTTATTTCAAAGACAAAACCGTTCCCGATATCAAAAGGCTGAATGTGAGAATGTATGTGCTCAAAAGCAATAGTAAATGTGCATACCAATCTAAATAAACATGGACTTATTAGAAGGGTCTAATGTAGGTGTGCTGAAACAATTTAAAATGGGGACAGCAAATGTCCATAAACTGGGAGAGGTATGGGTTGATTTTAAAAAATTCTAAGGCACCCTTGTTGTTAAGCCTGTATGTTAAGTAGACGTGTAAACCAGCTTTTCAGTATGGAGCTGAGCTTTATCTCATTCTTTCTGCATAAAACAATATCACCCACCAAAAACAAATGGAACCCCCTCCCCCACCAAACAATTGTGAAAACTCAATAATCTATACAGATTCTGTTTGAAGACATTCGAGGGGAACAAAAGCATCCAGGATCTGAGGGGACAAGATCAAGGGTAACAGGCAAATGTAGTAAGGTACATCTTAGTTTGCCACTGCTTTGACTTCTTTATAGAGTTTTTGTTACATTTTATTTTTGCCAATTCACTGTCTAAGACACAGAACACAGGAGCAGTTTACTTCTCTGGTGGCTCAGACAGTAAAGCATCTGTCTACAGTGTGGGAGACCTAGNCGAGGGGAACAAAAGCATCCAGGATCTGAGGGGACAAGATCAAGGGTAACAGGCAAATGTAGTAAGGTACATCTTAGTTTGCCACTGCTTTGACTTCTTTATAGAGTTTTTGTTACATTTTATTTTTGCCAATTCACTGTCTAAGACACAGAACACAGGAGCAGTTTACTTCTCTGGTGGCTCAGACAGTAAAGCATCTGTCTACAGTGTGGGAGACCTAGGTTCAATCCCTGGGTCGGGAAGATCCCCTGGAGAAGGAAATGGCAACCCACTCCAGTACTATTGCCTGGAAAATCCCATGGATAGAGGAGCCTGGTAGGCTACAGTCCATGAGGTCACAAAGAGTCGGACACGACTGAGTGACTTCACTTTCTTTCACTTTCAATCTTAATAATCTGGGGAGGTGAAAACTGAAGTGCAAGGGAACTATGGGAGCCAGAACTTGAAGAACAAAAGGAACAGCAGAGATTCAAGCCTGACGTTCGAATGCATGTCTCCATGAGAAATTTACTGTTTCTAGCACGTGTGCTTCAGAGAAGGCAATGGTACCTCACTCCAGTACTCTTGCCTGGAAAATCCCATGGGCAGAGGAGCCTGGTAGGCTGCAGTCCATGGGGTCGCAAAGAGTCGGATACGACTGAGCAACTTCACTTTCACTTTCCACTTTCATGCATTGGAGAAGGAAATGGCAACCCACTCCAGTGTTCTTGCCTGGAGAATCCCAGGGACGGGGGCACCTGGTGGGCTGCCGTCTATGTGGTCGCACAGAGTCGGACACGACTGAAGCGACTTAGCAGCAGCAGCACATGTGCTTAGGATGAAAAACTGAGGCCAAGCAGAATATGAGAACCAAAAGTTTTTGGCAATCTCACTGAGTTGGGGAATAAAAAGGGGAGGTTACTGCTGCTGCTAAGTCACTTCAGTCGTGTCCAACTCTGTGTGACCCCATAGATGGCAGGCAGCCCACCAGGCTCCCCCGTCCCTGGGATTCTCCAGGCAAGAACATTGGAATGGGTTGCCATTTTCTTCTCCAATGCATGAAAGTGAAAAGCGAAAGTGAAGTAGCTGAGTCGTGTCCAACTCTCAGTGACCCCATGGATTGCAGCACAACAGACTCCTCTGTCCATGGGATTTTCCAGGCAAGAGTACTAGAGTGGGGTGCCATTGCCTTCTCCCTAGTAAACACTACAGGATTTTATTAAGACTCCTGAAGGACTATGCACTAAGCAAAGGGATAAAACCAGAATAAACCAATCCTCAAGATGCTTGAAATCCTATCTTAGATCATCATTACAATCCCTAATTGGATGATTCTGACTTGCTAGACCCTCATTCCCTTCTCTATATTCTCTTTGGTGGAAAATAATACATTCCATATCTTCTAAAGTGTTTAATAAATTTTATCCAGTATCTGATTAAAAAAATAACTTACAATGATCAAGATTTAAAAAGCAATGACCAAAAATCAACTGAAAAATGGACAATGAGAACAAAAAGCTAATTTAGAGTTAGAGTTACCAGATTTATATTTTAAAATAGCCAGGATTAATATCTATGTATTTGTATCATAATTTGTAATGTATATGGGCTTCCCTGGTGGATAAGATGGTAAAGAGTCTGCCTGCAATGTGGGAGACCTGGGTTCAGTCTCTGTGTTGGGAATATCCCCTGGAGGAGGGCATGGCAACCTACTCCAGTATTCTTGTCTGGAGAATCCCCATGGACAGAGGAGCCTGGTGGGTTTTACAGTCCATAGTGTTGCAAAGAGTCAGACATGACTGAGTGACTAAGCACAGCATAGCACATGCAATATATATAGATGGATATTCATATATGAATATATGTACCATATTAATATATACATGAAAATGGATTTTAAAAAACTATGGAGAATATCAGCAGAGAACTGGTATCTATAAAATAGAGTCCAATGGAAACCAAAAAAAATTTTTTTTAAAGATAAGTAAAATGAAGACCTTGCTAAATGAATTTAATAGCAGAGCAGAAAAGAGAGCATTTGTGATTTGGAGTATTAGTAGAAAATACCTATACTTAGAGCAGATATAAACATGATAATAAAATACAGCAAAAAAGATATATGGCACATTTATAAAGGTTTAATTTAATAGGTAAAAACTTGGGAGTCCAGAAAGAGATAAGAGAGAAACAGAAAAAAGCTGTAAATGATATTGAATTAGAATTTCTAAAAATCTAACATATAAGCTGTGAAGTTGCAGATTTAAAGAACCTTAAATAGGATGAAGGAGGGGGGAAATCACATGCAGGCAGTTTATAGTAAAACTGCACGTAATTCATGACCAAAAGAAAGNCAGTATCTGATTAAAAAAATAACTTACAATGATCAAGATTTAAAAAGCAATGACCAAAAATCAACTGAAAAATGGACAATGAGAACAAAAAGCTAATTTAGAGTTAGAGTTACCAGATTTATATTTTAAAATAGCCAGGATTAATATCTATGTATTTGTATCATAATTTGTAATGTATATGGGCTTCCCTGGTGGATAAGATGGTAAAGAGTCTGCCTGCAATGTGGGAGACCTGGGTTCAGTCTCTGTGTTGGGAATATCCCCTGGAGGAGGGCATGGCAACCTACTCCAGTATTCTTGTCTGGAGAATCCCCATGGACAGAGGAGCCTGGTGGGTTTTACAGTCCATAGTGTTGCAAAGAGTCAGACATGACTGAGTGACTAAGCACAGCACAGCACATGCAATATATATAGATGGATATTCATATATGAATATATGTACCATATTAATATATACATGAAAATGGATTTTAAAAAACTATGGAGAATATCAGCAGAGAACTGGTATCTATAAAATAGAGTCCAATGGAAACCAAAAAAAATTTTTTTTAAAGATAAGTAAAATGAAGACCTTGCTAAATGAATTTAATAGCAGAGCAGAAAAGAGAGCATTTGTGATTTGGAGTATTAGTAGAAAATACCTATACTTAAAGCAGATATAAACATGATAATAAAATACAGCAAAAAAGATATATGGCACATTTATAAAGGTTTAATTTATAGGTAAAAACTTGGGAGTCCAGAAAGAGATAAGAGAGAAACAGAAAAAAGCTGTAAATGATATTGAATTAGAATTTCTAAAAATCTAACATATAAGCTGTGAAGTTGCAGATTTAAAGAACCTTAAATAGGATGAAGGAGGGGGGAAATCACATGCAGGCAGTTTATAGTAAAACTGCACGTAATTCATGACCAAAAGAAAGTGGAAAGGCAGATAGTGAGGTTTAAAAAAAAAATCACATCTACTCATCTGAATGCTAACTGATTTTTCACCAGAAAAGATAACATCCAGAAGACAAATGTAAAGAATCTGTATAATATAGGATTTATCTGCTCCTTGAATGTTTAGAAAAACCTTGTCTCTACAGTTTCCAGGGCCTACGTTTTGTTTTCTGGTGACATTAAACCACTGATCGACTTATTTAGTGGGTACAGGACTATTCAAGTTCTTATTATTTTTCAGTCATTTGGATGCACTGCTCTATAAGTTTCATCTCTTTCATACATGTTTCATCATTTTAAGCATAAAACTTCATAATATCCTCTCTGTGTTTAATCTCTGCCTCATTTGAAATATCTCCCCTTCAATGCCTGCTGTTATTTATTTTGTGTAATCTTTGTATATTGAAAACTCTCAGAAAAGAGTAACTTGTTTTGTTGGTTTTTGAGAGACAGCTTTTAATTGGTATCTCTTTTATTTTAGCCATACAGATCTTAGTTCCTCAACCAGGGATTGAACCTGTGTCCACTGCAGTGGAAGCGTGGTGTCTTAACCACTGGACTGCCAGCAAAGTCTCTATCATTCCTTTTCATTTTACACATATATTCTACTTCAGTGACTTTTCTCTTATTTTTACTTCTAGTTAATTGGGCTTCTTTTGCTGTTCTTTTTCAGTGGTGTGATTTTGAAAGCTCACAATAATTGTGATTTCTATATTGGTTTGGTCTTGGTCTTTGTTTCTATGAAACACAACGTGTCAATTCTGCTATGTGGACAAGCAAAATATCAAGAAGAGCCTAGGCATTCTTGAAGAGCAAAAACAAATTGGGAAAGACAATGCTAAATTCAAACGATGCTGTGTAACGTTGGTACAGGGTAGACAAGAGACCAGTGAATGGAATGGACAAATGCATCTGTATAAGGTGACCTGATTTATGATCTTGTGGAATTGTAGGTCTCTGAGGAAAAGCAGAATATTTAAGAAATGGTACTGGATCAGTTGGTACCCAGAATACAAAAATGAAATCTACTTAACAGCAGATTTTAAATTTTAATATAAAAAGTAAAACCATAAATAATGTAAAGAGCATCTTTATGACTTTTAGGCTGGGAACAATCCCTCAGTAATGACATAAAATGCCCAAGCCATATCAAAACTAATTAATAAATTTGACGTTAAATATAAGAACTTTGTTCATCAAAAAACACATTGGGAAAAAACAAGCCACAAAATTGGAGAACATATTTCTATTACAATTTCTATCTAGATTATATAAAATACTTCTACAAATCAATAAAAAAGGTAAGAGGGAGGAGAAAATTAGTCAAAAGGAGAAAAAAGACCTGAAACGTATAAATATTATTAGTAATGAAGGAAATGGGAATTAAAATCACACCGAAGTGTGACTTAACTCATCAGATTGACACGATTTTGAAGTTACAGCATGTTAAGAGTTTTCTAAGATGCAGAGCATTGATAACTTTTATTGGATGCTGATGGTTCAGTAACCTGGGAAATGGCTGGCAGCAACTAATTAAGCAGAATGCGTATATCAGATAATATGCATATTCATTCCTAGGTATAAACTTGGGAGCAGCGGGTTTCAAACTTTAGCATGCAGGAAAAATGCCAGAGAACTGGTGTAGACAGAATAAATCTCTGGACTCCACCCCAAGTTCCTGGTTCAGCAGGTTTGGGGTAGGGCCCCAGAAATTCACTTCATCAAAGTTCCTAGTTGATGCTGTCTCTGCCCTTCCAGCACCACATCCTGGGAGCCACTTCTCTGAACTGTGGCACATGTCCAGCAGATGATATGCCCAGTGTTTACAAAAACACTTTTCATAACAGCCAAAATACTAGCAACCAACTAATCAAAACCCTCAACCAAGGCTGCAAGCAATTCAAATGTGCTTCTAGAGTAGAATGGGTAAATAACTTAGGTATCAAGTTAAATATCATACAGAATGAAGATGCCTGAAGGTCACATATTGACCACATGGATGCAGGTCAGAAAGTGAGTGAACTGATTTGCAAGTCACACAGAAAGACCTAAAAGTATTACATGATTCCTTTATAAAGTCTTAAAAAAGCAGACAAAATTGAATTACACTGTTCAAAGATAGATGGAAAGGTGGTAAAACCACAATGAGTAAATGACACAACATTCAGTGCTACTATTACTTCTGGGGATAAAGGAAGAAGGGCTCAGTAGTAAAGAGGTGGAGGCTGATCCTGAAGTATGAAGTGGCAGCCTTTTAAAGCAGTAAGAGCTTTCATTTTTTTAAGCTGGGTGGAAGTAAACAAGGGGGCTTCCTGGGTGGTGCGGTGGTGAAGGACCTGTCTGCCAATACAGGAGGTGCAAGAGATGTGGGGTCAGGAAGATCCCCTGGACTAGGAAATGGCTACCCACTCCAGTGTTATTGCCTGGAAAATCCCATGGACAGAGGAGCCTGGCAGCTACAATCCATGGGGTCACAAGAGTCAGACATGACTGAAGTGCCTAAGCTCTGCCCAGGGTTACAGACCCAGGTTCCCACTGGGGTCAGGGTTAAATATACAGTACCGAAAGCCTGGGTGTCAGACTGGAAGGAGTGGTGGCGACCAGGGTACACTGAGACTGCAACTCTTTTCGAACTACAGCTGTTTTCATGTGAGATTAGGATTAGGTTTGAAGTTACCTGGTACTTGGATTTTTCAAAAATTCAAGATAGGAGTGAACTACTAATGAATGCAACTTGGACGGATCTGAAAGCCATTATAATGAGTGGGGAAAAATGCATCTGCAAAGGCTACCTAATATAAGATTCCTTCTGTATGACAGTCGAGAAATGACAAAATTATGGCTATGATGATTGGTAAGTGGTTGCCAGGGCTACAGCTGGGGTGTGTGCACATTAAGGGGTAATACAAATGAGCTTTTCATGATGCTAGAACTTTCCTCAAGACACAGGGAACAAGGCACTGAGAAGGAAAACATAGGCCAGTTTGTGGAAAGACCTGTGTGTCACGGTAGTAAGTTGAAGATGTGATGCTAAACTAAATGGGAATTTGTTAACAGATTTTTAAAGAGAATAATAATAAGACCAAATACTTAGCTAGATAGTTCTAGTAGGGAAGTGCCCTTGTTATGGAAATGTGTATGTGTGTGCCACGTGCTCAGTTGTGTCTGACTCTCTGCAACCCCATGGACGATACCCTGCCAGGTTTCTCTGTCCATGGAATTTTCCAGGCAAGAATACTGGAGTGGGTTGCCATTTCCTCCTCCAGGCAACCTTCCAGAACCAGGGATTGAACCTGGTTCTCCCAGATCTCCTGCACTACAGGAGGATTCTTTATGCACTGGGAGTCCTCAGGGTAACACTGATGGGAATGGGGTAAGGAAAAGAGAGACAGAAAAATTCTATAAACAGAAATGGCCAAGGCAAATGGGCAAAATCACTTTTCTGGGATGATGAAGGGTGTTATATAAAGAATATAGACTTTTTTGGTTCTTTAAACATGGATTCCCTTGTGGCTAAGCTGGTAGAGAATTTGCCTGCAATGCAGGAGACCTCGGTTCGATCGCTGGGTTGGGAAGATCCCCTGGAGAAAGGAAAGTATTGAGTCCCTGGGGTCGCAAGAGTCAGACATGATTGAGCCACTTTCACTTTTAAACATGGATTAGTCTCTGATTCACTGCAGGGAATCAGGTATGGAAATGCCCATGGATCGTATTCCCAGTACCATTCAGTTCAGTTCAGTTCAGTCGCTCAGTCGTGTCCGACTCTCTGCGACCCCATGAATTGCAGCACACCAGGCCTCCCTATCTATCACCATCTCCCGGAGTTCACTCAGACTCATGTCCATCGAGTCCGTGATGCCATCCAGCCATCTCATCCTCTGTCATCCCCTTCTCCTCCTGCNGAATTTAACTCAGATGACCATTATATCTACTACTGTGGGCAAGAATCCCTCAGAAGAAATGGAGTAGCCATCATGGTCAGCAAAAGAGTCCCAGATGCAGTACTTGGATGCAACCTCAAAAACGACAGAATGATCTCTGTTCATCTCCAGGGCAAGGACTAATAGTGTTTTGCCAAGAAAATGCACTGGTCATAGCAAACACCCTCTTCCAACAACAGTAACGTTCACTTACCAGGAATTACTTCTGAGTCTTAGACAGAACTTCAAGTCACTCCTTGTCCCCTTAGCCCATCTATTGCTCTCTCTGCTGGGGTTCTGATACCCAAGATCTGCTGTGTGAAGAGGGACACAGCTTCCTGCTAGATGTCTGACCCCACCTGCCACCCCCAGCTATATACTATCAGCCACAGGGAAACAGATTGAGCAAGTCATAAACACCAACAATCTTTCAAGTTACTAATCACATGTGNGAGGGACACAGCTTCCTGCTAGATGTCTGACCCCACCTGCCACCCCCAGCTATATACTATCAGCCACAGGGAAACAGATTGAGCAAGTCATAAACACCAACAATCTTTCAAGTTACTAATCACATGTGACTTTTGTATATTTGTAACTACAATCCTCCCAGCCAATCTCAGATAAAAATTCCATAATATATAAACTCTTCCCCCCCCAAACATATGCTAAATTAATTTCTATGCAAAGAACCAGTACTTGCTTCATAAACACTTATCTATAAGTAAACAACATGATTAGAAGACAGTCATAACAGAATGTGATAGGCAGAATAATGGTACACCAAAGATATCCACATCCTATTCCCCAGATCCTGTGACTGTGTTACCCTGCAAAGGGGAATAATGATTACTGATGGAGTTAAGGCTGCTGATCATCTGACATTAACACAGGGATATCACCATGAATTATTTGGTTGAGTCTAATCAGAGAGTCTTTAAAAGTGGAAGGATGGAGGCAGAAAAAAATTCAGGAAATGATGTGAGGGCAGAAGCAAGGTCAAAGTGCTGCCATGTAAGGACTTAACCTTGTGCCCTTGCTGCATCTAACGACGGGAGAAGGTGCCATGAGCCAAGGACAGCCTCTAGAAGCTGGAAAAGCAAAGGGAACATATTCTTCCCAAAATGGCACACAGCCTCTCCAACATTTGATTTCAGTGCAGTGAGACCATGTATTTCTGACCTCCAATCAGAAGAGGAAGATAATACATTTGTGTTGTCTTAAGCCACTCGTGTGTATGGTGACTTGTAGCAGTAGAAAACTAATAAAGTAGTAAAATGTAAAAGATGTGAACACACCTAGGGAAAGATTTTTTGATAGACTGACCAGAAAATTAATTCTACATCTTTGGATGGAAGCAGTGGTCTAGGAGAGAATGTCTTCCCAGCCTAGTCTCCACCTAGAAAGACGTAAGAGGAAGATAGCACCAACCAAAGAAGAACGACTTTGGCAAACCTCAAAATGTCCTTTCCTGCTCAGACCCTCAGTTTTCTCCTCTGTCCTCTAATAAACCTTTGTATTTCAACCTGGACTTCTACGTCATGCTTAGCTTAAACGATAATGCACATAGGTGGTGGTTATGGTGGAGTCACTAAGCTGTGTCTGACTCTTGCGACCCTATGGACTGTAGCCCACTCCTTTCCTCTGTCCATGGGATTTCCCAGGCAAAAATACTGGAGTAGGTTGTCAAATCCTCCTTTAGGGGATCTTTCTGACCCAGGGATCAAACCTGCATCTCCTGCATTACAGGCAGCTTCTTCACTGCTGTGCCCCCAGGGAAGCCCAATACACCAAGCCTGTTTTCTTGGGCATTGGAATATACCATTTCTGGTGCTTGTTTGGTATTGCCTTTATTTCTACAAGACATACAATGATCTGGTCAGTTCATTGGAAGAAAAATCAAACTAGGTATCTTATCTTGTCTAATCTTAGTGACAAGACTCCATCAATTAACTCTAGATTTAGGTAAGAATAATCACAAGGGGCAGTTTATTCTCAATACTTTTGTAGAAAGATATCTGTATTATGTGTTTCTTGATTTTATTATCCTCTATAACTGTTTAAATAAACAATGCATGTAATTTTCAAACTGCCAATGTCACAATTACATTAAGTGAATATTTCTATGAAGAATGTAACTTATTCCACTCTGATTTAAGAGGACATCTCTACATAAAAAGCCCACATAGTACTAATATTAAATATGAATTAAAGACTTTTAGACTGTAGTTTTCTAGAGAGTTTTTGTTAACATTCATTTTCCCCTCTTGACTGTGTAATGGGATTTTTTGAAAACATGAAAAAAAAAAATTCTAACTTGCATTTATGCACATGTTTCTTACTAAATACATCATCTTTCCCCTCTTTTAAATATAAAGTATTTATAAAAATCCCATCATGTTACCAGCTACTCTACACTTTACATTTCTTGATGATTCTACATAAATGGGAACAAATCAAACAAGTACCCATAGCCTAATAAAAATCCCCACGCTACTCACAAAAGCAGAACAACTAGTTTTAAAAATAGAAAAGCACTAAGTTAAATGAAAGGAAAAAAAACATGTAATGTGCTGTAACTATTGGCTTTTTCCCCTAGAATGATAATTCCATAATGATCATAATATCTAGAACCAGGTAATAAATTCCTCATTATGCGTTTTTGCCAAAGCTGGTAATTGAGCAGTGGAAAGTCTGATTTTGGTAAACACATCGTTCAAAGCCATCAGCAAAATATCTGCTCTGATCAAATGGAGGGAGGGAAAAAAATCATCACACATTTATTTATTCCCCATAAATCTGGGCATTTCAAGGAGGTCAAGAAAAAATTATATTAAATGTACCGATAAGTGTCTCGCTCATTTCAGAGGCGTAATTATTGGCACTGTGGGCACCCTCGGTGGGAGAAGTCCAATGGGGCTCTAATTGTACTCTAAGTGGACAAAGCATTCTCTACAAGTGTTCGCTGACTTTGCTCACATGAACATCAAGCTGTAATTGTGACTAAAAACTTCAACTGAACACTGAAGACTTACTCCTTCATATTCATAGAAAGATTGGATCAGAAATGAATACAGGAAAAATGCTCCAGGTAATAAAGCAAGTGTATCTAATTAGCATTAGCACAGTGATGGAATAAAGCAGTTCACTGTATTAAGTTCCTCCACTTGCAGCTTTATTTCTGGCACTAAAATGAATCAGGGTTGCAATACATTCACATTAAGCCTGCAATAGCTCTGTACGTGTTCAATGTGCTTAAAATAGACTAAGGTGCCTTAATTCGGAAAGCCTCCAACAGGAATTAGTGAGCGATGCTCTTTATAGCAAAGGACAATTCCTTTAGGGAACGGAGTAAGAATGTCTTGGATGGTCTCCCATTACTCGGATCAACTACCTATTTGCTTAATCAAAAAGAAAATTGTGCTTGTTTCAGAGCCACTAACAATAAAAAGGATGCCAAGTTTGGATCTTCCTTTCCCTTAAAAATGCTCTCAGGAGTCCTGAGTTTATTTTAATCCAAACAGATTTCTGACAACACTGGGCATCACTATAAACTGGGAAGAAACCTAAAATATGGTCTTTCATCATGTATGTCCACACACACACACACACTCATACACCACACACCCTCATACATACACATACACACTCATACACACACACACACCCTCATACACACACCCTCAAACATACACACACACACCCTCACACACACACACACACACCCTCTCAAACATACACACACACTCATACATACACACACACCCTCAAACATACACACACACCCTCAAACATACATACACACACACCCTCAAACATATACACATACCCTCAAACATACACACACACATACATACAGACACACACTCATACACACACACATACACACACACACATACCACTCACACTCAAACAAGCTTCTGCCCACCGAAACAATAGCTCAAATCAAAGCCCAGCAAGTACAAATTCAATTTTTGGCCTCTTACGTTTAAAATCTGTCGCATCATGTAAGCAAATGTGCCCAAAACAAGCACCAATATTCCTAAAACAAGCATGATCCTATTTAAAGATGCCGTGTGAATTTCAATGTTTTTCCTTTCAAACAAAAAATAATAAGTTTAATGACATGAATAGAAAATAAAAGTCTTCCTCAGCTTTTTTAGGATTGGATCCATTTAAGTGCAGAGTGAAACTATTTTACAAGGCCCTTTAAAATCCAAGAGGCAGATGTTCAGGTAAAAGTGAAGCCAGGAGATTGTTTATTTTAATAAAGCTATTATATGCGCCACTCTAAATTAGGAGTGGCATTGAGGCTAGGGCATGTCTAAACCATCGCCACCTGTTTGCCCTGAAAAATCAATTAAAGTCACACTTTCACAGCACGGCCTTTCTAACCAATAAAACTTAGACAGCTTCATCATGAGACTTGAGTCGCTCAGAGGGAATGTACTTGAAACCTGAACCCTGAGTCTTACATTCCTGCCCTGCTTGCATTCATATAAACCAACCACAGTAAAGCTAGCCTTCAGGACCAGTGGGAGAAATCAGAGGGAGAAAGGGATGAAAACAGGAGAGAAGAAGAGACAGACTCTGACTCCCATTGGTTTCATACTGAGCATCACACCTCCTTTTGGTGAATTCCAGTAATTTCTTCAAAGGCTCTTCCCCCTCCACCCCTTTTTCTCCTTCAAAACAGAATCCTGGGCTACATTTTCTGTGCAATAGAAGAGATCCAACTTTGCAAGTTGAAAGCAAGGGCAGGAAAGCCATCCCAAGTGTTTTAGTAATTAAACGAATATGCATAATGAACCATATGCCCAAAGGGCCTGTTCTTCATGTGGGCCAGATTTTTGTTTGAATTTTTAATTTTTATATACAGATGAAACATTCAGTGTAATCTACCAACAGTGCAAGGGAACATACAGGAAGAAGAAGTGCGAGGGACAGTCCACATAGAAGCAGGCACGGGAGACCCGGGAGAAATTCTCTCCTGAAGATATTGATTCCAACGCTGCTTTCCCCCCTTGAGCAATAGTTCTTGTCATCTGCTCGGAGGCTTCAGGAGTCGCATGTAACGCATACACTGACAGCTTTACACAATATGAGTAAAATACAGTGCCGTCAGCTGAGAAGTGTGAAAGTCCCGTGGGACAAACAAGGATTTCTTAAAAAAAAAAAAAAATCCATCTACAGCCATCATTCAGACTACCATCTCGATTTACAGGGAATTCTCCCAAGTCTCTTCTGGAAGCAACATAAATATTATATCGCAGGCTCTAGGCCACATATATTAGCAATCTGAACTGATCTAAGAGGAATTCTTCTCTCTCAATGATGCAACTATACAGAGTGAGCAGAAAATGCTCAGGGTGAAATGTAAGCTTGCCCTCCCCACTCCTCCAGCAAGGCTGACTATGAATTTAAGGAGTGCAATATGGTGCCTGCAACATACAGAACCCTAAGATTTCCTGTACTCCCATCATGGAAGAATTGAGAAAAGCTTCCTGTAAGCTTTTCAGTGTTATTTAGAAAATGCTGAGTTAAAATGAAAGCAATGTAAGAGACATAGAGTCTGATTAAAATTATGATCTCAGCTTTCGGACACCACACAAGAATAAGGAAGCATTCTTTAATGCTTCAAGGTGAGGTTTCAAAAAATATGTTTACACAACATATGGAATTTCCAGTGATATTCTGGACAAAGTTATCAGGTCTATGTGTGGGTCAGCCTTGTATGTGCCTAATTCAAGATAAGTATTTCAGAACTGAGTGTGTTTATGTGTTTGTATGTTGGTAGGGGAAGCGGCAGAGAGGAAATGCTAAAGTCCACTATTCTTTACATCCGTCTTTACCGGAAATAACTTCAGTGCAAAATGCCACACTGGCCCTTANAACATTCAGTGTAATCTACCAACAGTGCAAGGGAACATACAGGAAGAAGAAGTGCGAGGGACAGTCCACATAGAAGCAGGCACGGGAGACCCGGGAGAAATTCTCTCCTGAAGATATTGATTCCAACGCTGCTTTCCCCCCTTGAGCAATAGTTCTTGTCATCTGCTCGGAGGCTTCAGGAGTCGCATGTAACGCATACACTGACAGCTTTACACAATATGAGTAAAATACAGTGCCGTCAGCTGAGAAGTGTGAAAGTCCCGTGGGACAAACAAGGATTTCTTAAAAAAAAAAAAAAATCCATCTACAGCCATCATTCAGACTACCATCTCGATTTACAGGGAATTCTCCCAAGTCTCTTCTGGAAGCAACATAAATATTATATTGCAGGCTCTAGGCCACATATATTAGCAATCTGAACTGATCTAAGAGGAATTCTTCTCTCTCAATGATGCAACTATACAGAGTGAGCAGAAAATGCTCAGGGTGAAATGTAAGCTTGCCCTCCCCACTCCTCCAGCAAGGCTGACTATGAATTTAAGGAGTGCAATATGGTGCCTGCAACATACAGAACCCTAAGATTTCCTGTACTCCCATCATGGAAGAATTGAGAAAAGCTTCCTGTAAGCTTTTCAGTGTTATTTAGAAAATGCTGAGTTAAAATGAAAGCAATGTAAGAGACATAGAGTCTGATTAAAATTATGATCTCAGCTTTCGGACACCACACAAGAATAAGGAAGCATTCTTTAATGCTTCAAGGTGAGGTTTCAAAAAATATGTTTACACAACATATGGAATTTCCAGTGATATTCTGGACAAAGTTATCAGGTCTATGTGTGGGTCAGCCTTGTATGTGCCTAATTCAAGATAAGTATTTCAGAACTGAGTGTGTTTATGTGTTTGTATGTTGGTAGGGGAAGCGGCAGAGAGGAAATGCTAAAGTCCACTATTCTTTACATCCGTCTTTACCGGAAATAACTTCAGTGCAAAATGCCACACTGGCCCTTACGGCATTGAGAAAAGATTATGAAAACAAATCTGATCAAAAGTCAAAGTGAAGCCTTGGACTTCTTTTAGCCCCTTTTCTGAACACGGATATGCTGTCATTTTCACAATGTAAACACCAGCGATGGAATGCAAAACATTTAAAGAGCAAGTCATAATGGAGCTGTAAATAACATCTCTCATTGCTTTCACTCTTAATTCAGAGTTTATGCCTTTGACACTGGCGAGGCTACTTGATCTAGTGGTCTCAGCGGAAAGACAGATAAACTTCAACTGCAGGCAGAAGACAAAAACTGACAAGGAGCATCACCTTTCCTGACTGTTTAAATCCTTTAAGGAAGTGTTGGAGCAATTAGAGAGGGAGTGTAATCTTTGCAGAGTGCATTAACACTCTCCGACCTCCCAGACAATAGATCAGACTTCAGACACATAATGCTTCCCTAAGGCTTTTTAGCCAGTATATTTGATCTCTTAGTCACTGCGTGCGTGTGACTATAGGTATCATCCACGTAGAAGGCATTATTCATTAGCACGACTGTCCACTGCCTCTGACACTGGAAGGTAATCAAGCAAAAAGCAGGAAAATCACCATAATCTATAGTGTATTCCCTGCAACTTTAAGATGTAGGGGGGGTGTGGTTTAAGGGTGAGTCTAGACATCAGGAAAATCATCTTTCACCATTCTCTTATTATTTTTTCTTAAGCTACAGAGTTCATTCTGTAAAAGTGAATTTGTCTTATATGGATGTGTGTATGTGTGGCAGGGGGTGACCTCCAAAGCACTGGATGCTCTTTGTCTATAATATGGACTTCAGAATAGATTCGTTGAGAAAAACACATGTGTGATGAACAACACTGTAATACGCAAAAGAAAGCAAAGGGAGGAAGTCAAATAAACTCCTTACACTGCAAGCTTTTAAATCGGCATCTATCCTGCAGGTTACATGGCAGGACACACTGTTAAGGCCGTAACCTATTTCCTGATGAACACATCCTGTTGCAACTGCTAATCTCACATTAGAAGCTTGGCTTTTACCATTTATTATAAACATTTTCAAGAACTGCTTACCACGATATATTTTTTAATGGATTAGATTTGTGGTCAGTTGCTAACAGAGCAAAGAACTGCATATTCTTTATGTGAAAGCAGAAAAAATAGGTTTTCCAAGAGTCTGACTTACTATCCTCATGAGTAATTGGAATAGCAATTGAAATAGAATATAAGAAGGCTAGAAGGTTTCTTTTCTCTTCTCTTCTCCCCCTTCTAAGAAATTCTGTATTTAAAGGTACAGCATATAAGACCTTATTGGTTCTGAAATTCACCACAAGACTTAGCAAAGTTCAGGAGAGGGACAAAGACTGAATTTCGCACCATTTCCTCGAGACTATCATAGCTGTCTGTTGATGACACTCAACATCTACAGCCTAAAGCATTTAAACCAAAATAATTACATTTTCTGGAATCACGGCAGTTCCCCTTGAAAATGTGCGCTGCAAAGGTTTTTTAAATGAAGCTACATGAAAAGAGGAGAGCTGAAAATTAGCTTTTTGTTTAAGCAAATCACTTTAGAGTTTGCATCTTCAAACCCAAACTTAAGGAAAAATGGCAAATGAAAATATATATTTGTGAAAAGCAATTTAAGAAATTTTGAACATTAACTAGCAGGGAAGAAATATCTACTGAATGTTTTAACTTTGGTTGAACAATGCCTGATATCTAAAATGAAATAATTAAAATAACTAAGAACTGTTATCATATCCACTATACAATTTCTTGGAGAAAGAAATGGCAACCTACTCCAGTATTCTTGCCTGGAGAATCCCAGGAACGGAGGAGCCTGGTGGGCTGCCGTCTATGGGGTTGCCTGGAGTTGGATACAATTGAAGCAACTTAACAGAGGCAGCATACAATTTCTAGTGTTCTCACAACAAATTGTTTATGTTGTGTTTTTATTGCTGGGTAAAATAAATAGCTTTCAAAGAATCTGTGAGTCCTCTCAGATTAAAACTAACCTTCAACAACTGGCTAAGGAAGAAAATATCCTATGGAAGCAACTGATTTTATCTTTTGACACACAAGAGGGCCTCCCAAGTGGCTCAGTGGTAAAGTATCTGCCTGCCAGTGCAGGAGACACAGGTTCAGTCCCTGAGTTGGGAAGATCCTCTGGAGGAGGAAATGACACACAAGAAAACACACACACATCAACTAAACTTACACAACTTAGCACTTAATAGCAAAAGTCTTTATAAACCTAACCAATGGTACAGGCACCAAATTTTAGCTACAGGTTAAGAAAAGTAAAACAAAAAATTTTACAAAGAGGCTTAAAATGGTTATTTGCCATATAAAATCTGTACCAGTTCAGCAGTAACCTAGATCTTATGTCTTGTGCATACAGATGAACAAGCCACAGAATATCCAAGAAAACTTTTATAAAAACAGAGATTACATAACATGCATATTTGATTTTTTTCTAATGTAATGATTTCTGCCTGTAGATGACTGTATCAAATTAAAAATAAATTACCAAAATTAAAGTCCCCAAGAAACTGCACAGAAATTTACTTTGGGACTTTTATCATTTATGAGTTTCTATCGCCACCTGCAGGACTGTCTTTAAGTAAACTCCAACAATGGAAAGGCTATCTGGTACTCTCTCTTTTTTCTTTTCCTTTCTCCTCCTCCTCTTCCCATTCCATCCTCTTCCCTTCCTTGGGTGTGAAAATTAGCTTTTTGTTTAAGCAAATCACTTTAGAGTTTGCATCTTCAAACCCAAACTTAAGGAAAAATGGCAAATGAAAATATATATTTGTGAAAAGCAATTTAAGAAATTTTGAACGTTAACTAGCAGGGAAGAAATATCTACTGAATGTTTTAACTTTGCTTGAACAATGCCTGATATCTAAAATGAAATAGTTAAAATAACTAAAAACTGTTATCATGCACTTGGGTGCATGGTCATGCATGTGTGTATGCACATGCAATAAATTCCCAGGCAATCACTTATTTTTTCCTTAAAACATGTCCATTACTAAAAGTTTAAAGATCACCGATGAAATGCAAAATAAAATTTACAGAAAGCAGCAAAGGTCACTGAGGCCTAGGCGGATAATTTTTTTAACAACTAAACACACATCACATTTTCCTATTTTGCAAAGTAGAAACTGGAAGAGAAACCAGTCTATGGAAATTTACTCAATACGAGGCCTTCAACACTTTCCAAGGAAAGGCACTTTTACTACGGAATAGTTGAAAATAAAGTTTACAGGTGCATGCGCCTGGCTTATACCAGGGCAGAAGAAATGTTGCTGTTTGCAAATTCATACTTAGTATTCTGCTGGTCTTTAAAACAAGAGACAAATGCGAGACAATATTTTGCTAAAAGTGTTCAGTTCAGTCGCTCAGTCATGTGCTGTTTGTGACCCGATGGACTGCAGCATGCCAGGCTTCCCTGTCCATCACCAACTAACTCCTGGAGTTTGCTCAAACTCATGTCCATTGAGTCGGTGATGCCATCTGACTCATTCTCTGTCATCCCTTTCTCCTCCTGCCTTCAATCTAAAAGTGTTGTTGTAGCCTAATAAAATAAGAACAAGTTGAAGAGCAGAAGTCACGACTTAAACCCCAGAACACACAAACACTGATTATCATCCTCATCAGTTTCACCCTTTCAGCAGCACTGTCCCCATCAAGTCCTGATGAGGAACACTCGTCTGCTGCAAGGAAAGGGTCAGTCAAGCACTTCCCTGGTGGTCCAGTGGGTAAGAGTCCAGCCACCAATGCAGGGGTCACAAGTTCGATCCCTGGTCTGGAAAGATCCTACATACCACAGAGCACCGAAGCCTGGGCACCACAACTACTGAAGCCCAAGCTCTAGAGCCCACATGCGACAGCCCCTGGGCCCACGTGCCCAGCACCTGTGCTCACAACAGAAGCCCCCACGATGAGAAGCCCGAGCCCCACAGCGAGAGAGCAGCTCCCATCCACTGCAACTCGAGAACGCTCACGGGCAGCAAGGAAGACCCAGTGCAACTGAAAATAAAAACAAATATATAAACAAGTTTTTACAAAGACAAGAAAAGGGTCAGCTAAGCCCATGCCAAGTAACATTATAGATATTTGTTCCTCCAAAGCATATTACCCCTCTGGGTAGCAACTCTCCAGATGCATATTTTCCAAAGGTAAGACTTGCAGAAAAGTGTGTTTTTAAAGAACTTTTAATAGCACAATCTGTGGACACTGTGTAGATACAGCTCATACTCATGAAATGAAACCATCATTGCAAAATTTACGACTACCCAAGCCACATGTTGTGAAAATGGCATCAGGGCTGATAATCCTCCATTCTAAAGGCCAGGAGGAAAAAAAATCACTTTCCCAAACCTTCGGTTTCTTCCCCTGTGAAAGAACACAGAGCTCCATGCTTTTCCAGATTTAAAATTGTAGCCATGGGTGTCTCACTTTAATACCAACCAAGCTAAGGAGTGTACTCCTTTCTTTTTACTTTTCCTTGACAAAATCAAGTATCTCTGGCAGTGAGTTAAAACCAAAATTTTAAAACGCGAGGACAGAAATAGGCAAGTCTATTTTAAGAGGCCGAAAAGCATGGATCTGGGTTATAAGAAAATCCCAAGGAGACTAAAATAGTCAGTAAACACTGAACAGGAATGGGGTTTAGATGATGACATAATAAACAGATTTTTTATTTAGTTGTCTTCCTATCTTTTAAAATAAAAGTGGGAGCGAGAGTATCAGTCCAATTAAAACATTCCCCCCACCAAAAATTAGCTCTATTATTTCAAAGGCCAATGACATGACTCCAAGCTCAGCAGAGAAGGAGCAAAACACACCTTCCTGAATTATCAATCAAATGGCAAAAGTACAATACAATATAGTCAACCCTAACCATACCACAAAGAAGGCTTCTCTCCATAAACATCAGATCAGGCAGCTCGAATGATTACCATGCTCTCTTGTAACTGTCATCTGTGGTGGGTCTAATTACAGGCTGCCCGGCGAGCATGCCCGCATCACACAGCAATAAAAGGGCCAGCGGCTTGCCAAGCCCAGCCAGCCAACGGAGAGCACGCGCCGCCTAATGGGGAGCCTCGAAGATCAGCCAGAGACACTAATAAAGATGACAGCTTCCAAACAAACGACAAAGCTCGGACCACCGAAAAGGCAGTATCGAATTAGCTGGAAATGCAAGTGCTGAGCGTGGTTCTTCAACAGGTCAGAACTAAAGCAGGAAACTGGTCCTGTGTTCAGAGATACGAGCACTCTACTCCTCTCTGCACAAGCCCTCTCTTTTATCTCTAAATCTCCTTTTCCATTTTTGCATCACACAAAATGTTTGCACATCCAGGTTTCATATATAGAAACAGATGGGGGGGTGCACTTGGCTCTGTAAGAATAAAAAATAAAATCTCTGCAGATTCAGGGGCTGTGGATCTGGGTTAGAGATTTGCCAGTCCCCACCGCCGTTTTCCTACCATGTCTTGAGGCCATTTAGCTGCAAATTAGCACCAGCCCCCACACGACATGGACAGCCTTGAGACAAAGTTGAGAAAACGTATATCCAGAAAGATTACAATGAAGCTATTTTTGGCTGTTTCTGAATCTTACCCTTTGGTGGGGTCACTGGGTTGCTATCGTCAGTGACCATATGGTTACTGTAGTCCAGTAACTGGACTACAATCAGTATCTGATAACAGATGGTGTGCCTGAGTTCCAGTACTCTAAGAAGCATTGATTTGATGCCTGCAGTATACTCAGTCCTGAGATAAGCAGTAAGGATGAGTACATAGATAAAAGACTGGGCCTCTGTCATTCAGTCCATAGCTCACAATGTCCTAACACAATCCTTCAATCATATGGCTAAGTTACACTGAATTTCTTAAGCATATGACATTACCCTGAAATGGTAAAATAAAACCCCCCTTTTTTGATATAAAGAACATAATTTATTAGGTCAAACATGAAAAGTACTATCATAGCCTGAAAGATAGAACCCCATGATTTGGCATTTGGCATTTCCATGCACATTAATCAGCCCTAAAGACAGCTGACTGTTCAACATTAATTACATAACACAGAAGACAATGCTTTGCATTTCAACCCTATCCTCAAACAGGTCCTTCACAACCTTTGCAATGAAACAGCAAGTGTGTGTATGTGTGCACACCTGTACCCATACTTCAGTGAAGTTTTTCTCTGAGTTAGGGCAGCAACACCCAGCCTCGCAATAGTTATATCACCTAATAATTCCTATCCACATTTGTAGCTCACTTCTTATGTTTAAAAATATTTGTATTACTTAATTTTCTCTCTAAAGGGCAAGTTTAATTTTTCTTATGGTGTGCTTTAATAATTAAAAGGTTACCACTTTAGTTTCAGGTATAAGAGGAGCACACTGGAGGGAAAATAAGGGAAAGAAAGGGAGCAGCAAAAGAGGGGGGAAGGGATGCTGGGGAGAGGCCGGGGAGAGAAGGGAAGGAGGGACGGAAGGAGGGAGGGAGAGAAGAGAAAAGGAGTCCACCAGGCTCCTCTGTCCACAGGATTCTCCAGGCAAGAATACTGGAGTGGGTTGCCGTGCCCTTCTCCAGCAGATCTTTCTGACCCAGGGACTGAACCTGCATCTCCTGCACTGGCAGATGGATTCTTTACCACTGAGCCACCAGGGAAGCCCAGGATAGATGGACAGAGGACTTACCATGATCATTTCATCACCGCATCTCAATATCTAACACTGGACAGACAACAGTTGTGGAAAGGAAGGGAGGGAAGCAAGGAAGGAGGGAGACGGGCAAGCTTGAAGGAGGCCATGAAACTCAGCCTGGGGCAAGGAGTGACGTGGTCACACTAGTCTTTTCTTTCTCTAAGACTTAAGTTCCAAGAGTCAGGATCAAGTTCAAATTAACAGTAGGGTATCTCTAGTATCTCTAGACAGCAGAGTGAACTAGATTGAATTCTCTGGACTCTACAAAGAACAACGGTCTCTAACCAGAAAATTCAGAGAAGGTGAAAAAGTGTGTGCTTACAAACACCTCCCAAGAGAAAGCACAGGAAAGGCAGTGGTTAGAGACAAGAGTCCTCATCAGGGGCTGCGCCTACCAGAACCATTCACTGATTACTCACAGGGCCATGACAACATATGCTGTTCCAGAATTAAAAAAATTAAGACAGAATGCTTACTAGTCAAAACTGGGATGCTCCAAAATACCAACTGATTCCATTCAGTATAGCTAGAATTCTGTCTGGAAATGCAATTCAATTATGAAATTGAAAATATAAACATGAAATATGCTAAAATAGCTAAGAGTGTCCTTTTAAATTTTCAACAGATAATCTTTTAATGCAATTACTGTAATTTTATTAAATGGCATAATTAGTTAATGCCTGAGAAGATGTCAATAGAAGGTGCAATTATGTTGTAAAAAATTACAATCACAAAGTACAATAATGGATTGTTCTTATGAAAAAAATTGCTGAAAAAGAACTTTACGGTATTTCTGAAAGTATGCTAGCTAGTCCTCTGTGAAAAAGAAGGTTTTGGAGATCATGTTAAACAGAAAAATAATAAACTGGCAAATATCTTAAGCATCCTATGTAATATACCTAGAGATTTTTTCATATAAGTATACATTTTTGTAGCATTTAAGATGCCTAAAACTTTTTTCCAAGACAAAATGGTGACGGTAAATGCGATTTTTTTTTTTTTTATAGTCGATGAACAAGGTTGTGATAGTTTCGGGTGCACAGCAGAGCAACCAGGCCACACATATACATGCATCTATTCTCCCCAGACTCCCTTCCCATCCAGGCTGCCACCTAACATTGAGCAGAATTCCCTGTGCTAAACAGTATGACCAGCACTATTTTAATAGGCCAATCTGAAAACAAAACGTCCATTGTAGTCATTTGTACCAAAGTAAATTCAATCTGAAGCCTGTGAGTGACAGAAGGGGCACTTCTCCAGGTCTCATGAAATTTTTTCAAACTGTTCTCAGAAAACATTCAGCAGTGTAACTTTTTGCTTCCCAAATGCCCCCTGCCTCTCAGTGCTGTGTATGTACACACACATTCATGCATAATGGAAAGGTTCGTTCTGTTACAGTTGCTGTTGTTTTTTTCAGTTTCAATGTGAAATCATTTCACACTTCTCAAAATTATAGGATCCCGAAAAGCTAAGAATTCTGTATGTGTTAAGTAGAAGCTAGCAGCATGAAAGTGGAGAACTGTATTTTAACCTCATGGTTGGGGTGGGGGGGTTGATTGATGCTTTAAGTTAATATATCATATTGCGGGACCTGTCAACTCTAAAGAATTAATTCTTCGGTTTCTTACAATCAAGAAATACAGGAAAAAAGTCGCAGATGTTAAAAGCATAGCTTTATGAAGATACCCATTGATATATGGTAGACTTAGATTGCTTTTTAACATCAAAGATCCAAGTAAAACTTTAATAAATAAGGAATCCATCAAAAATGCCCCACAGACTTCTCTCCCCGATACAAGAGGTAAGTGCCTGAAAGATTGGTGGAAAAACAAAACTATATANTGGTAGACTTAGATTGCTTTTTAACATCAAAGATCCAAGTAAAACTTTAATAAATAAGGAATCCATCAAAAATGCCCCACAGACTTCTCTCCCTGATACAAGAGGTAAGTGCCTGAAAGATTGGTGGAAAAACAAAACTATATAAATGCAACTTTTTTTTTAACAGCATTGGGAGATCTTTGCTATTTAAAATAATCTTCTGATGATGCTGTCAAGCAAATATTTTCTGTCATATGAAAAAATTAATGCATTTATGCCATTATACAACCTTAGTTCTTTTTATAGACAATACTGGTGCTTGTAATATACAGTTACCTAAGAGAAAAACAAAAACTCAGACAGATGATTGAACAATATAAGCATCAAGATACAAAATTATCTTTTTTAAAAAAATTCAATTCCTTTTCAGTTCAGTTCAGTTGCTCAGTCGTGTCCGACTCTTTGCGACCCCCGTGAATCGCAGCATGCCAGGCCTCCCTCTTCATCACCATCTCTTGGAGTTCACTCAGACTCACGTCTATCAAGTCTGTGATGCCATCCAGCTATCTCATCCTCGGTCATCCCCTTCTCCTCCTGCCCCCAATCCCTCCCAGTTTGCACTAGACATGGGAATACACACTAGAAATATGGGCCCTCCCACACTAGAAAATTAGGTTAACGCCTCTGAAATATTGCTTTCAGATATTCTGTAATAATTTACCAATGCAGACAGTCACTCTTCTTGACTCCTAGCCCTTATTCTGAACATCTTGAAATGCCTGAAGAAAATCTGAAAAGAATAGATTTCTTCCATGGTTCCTTCCTTTAGCTCTTTTCATTCTTTACTCCCCCGCCTCGAAAATCTTTCTACATCATCTAAGAGCTTCCTCCAAAAGCAGGAAAAGATAACTCAGTCCTCAATTTGGGGCTTAGTCTAGAACCAAGCACTGAGGTTTTCCAGACCATGAAGCTGAATTCCAAGGATGTCATAAGCATGTGATTCCCACAGTCAGGAATGTCCCCCAAAGAGGCTACAGACATTTCCACCTTTCGCTTCTTTAATTCCAGCTCTTGTGAATATAATGACTATATCTGAGAATTATTCTTACCCATATATTGACAGTTTCTTTCTCCCAAAGCATCTTGAGATAGGCTCAACTCCCATTCATAATATCTAGATACATATAGGAAGTGACTTATATGGTTGTTCCTGGAGTTATTATGTGACTGTGTGGTGCTAAGTCACTTCAATCAGTCTGACTTTTTGCAATACTATGGACTGTAACACGACAGCCTTGTCTGTCCATGGGGTTTTCTGGGCAAGAATACTGGAGTGGGTTGCCATTCCCTTCCTCAGGGAATCCTCCTCACTCATCGATCAAACCCAAANCTCTTGGAGTTCACTCAGACTCACGTCTATCAAGTCTGTGATGCCATCCAGCTATCTCATCCTCGGTCATCCCCTTCTCCTCCTGCCCCCAATCCCTCCCAGTTTGCACTAGACATGGGAATACACACTAGAAATATGGGCCCTCCCACACTAGAAAATTAGGTTAACGCCTCTGAAATATTGCTTTCAGATATTCTGTAATAATTTACCAATGTAGACAGTCACTCTTCTTGACTCCTAGCCCTTATTCTGAACATCTTGAAATGCCTGAAGAAAATCTGAAAAGAATAGATTTCTTCCATGGTTCCTTCCTTTAGCTCTTTTCATTCTTTACTCCCCCGCCTCGAAAATCTTTCTACATTATCTAAGAGCTTCCTCCAAAAGCAGGAAAAGATAACTCAGTCCTCAATTTGGGGCTTAGTCTAGAACCAAGCACTGAGGTTTTCCAGACCATGAAGCTGAATTCCAAGGATGTCATAAGCATGTGATTCCCACAGTCAGGAATGTCCCCCAAAGAGGCTACAGACATTTCCACCTTTCGCTTCTTTAATTCCAGCTCTTGTGAATATAATGACTATATCTGAGAATTATTCTTACCCATATATTGACAGTTTCTTTCTCCCAAAGCATCTTGAGATAGGCTCAACTCCCATTCATAATATCTAGATACATATAGGAAGTGACTTATATGGTTGTTCCTGGAGTTATTATGTGACTGTGTGGTGCTAAGTCACTTCAATCAGTCTGACTTTTTGCAATACTATGGACTGTAACACGACAGCCTTGTCTGTCCATGGGGTTTTCTGGGCAAGAATACTGGAGTGGGCTGCCATTCCCTTCCTCAGGGAATCCTCCTCACTCATCGATCAAACCCAAACCTCTTACCTCTCTTGCATTGGCAGGTGAGTTCTTTACCACTAGTGCCACCTGGGAAGAGTCATTATCTATCTATCTAAATACAAGGACAAGGATACTGGATACAAAGGTCCTTGAAATACAAAGACTACAATCACTGCACCTTTGGCATATATAAGAGGCAGTGTAGCCCAGTGGTGAAGTGCAAGGACTCTAAATTCTGATGGTCTGAGTTGAAATCTCAGCTCTGCCTCTTAAAAGCATATGAGCTCTGACCCTTATTATTAACCTTTATTTAACCTCCATGGGCTCATTTTTCTTATCTGTAAAAAGAAGGAAATACTGTAATTGGCACCTACACCTGTAGGCTACTGTAAGAACTAAATGAATGAACATTTATGACATGCTTAGGACGGAACCCGACATGCAGTAAACAGTGAGACGACATGAGCCATTAGTTATCCCTAGAGTTCAAAGCCCGCGACAGGGAATGATCATGAGCATCCATACAGACACCATGTATATTTAAAAATCCATGCATATGGAAATATACAGATGTGCTTCTTCTAGACATGATGCTTCAGCTACATGTGGCCTCTGTCAATAAGCTAACACCTCATGTGAACTTGTCTTTTAACTGGAGAAACTAGACTGTGAAATTTTGAGCAAAAAACAATTTAACTTAAAGCATGGCAAGCTCAGAAAATATAACATAATAAGAAAAAAATCTATAGAAAACTTAGGGGAAGGAGAAAGACTCAAAAGCAGTAATGAGCAAGATTTCCCCTAATTATCCTAACAAACAAACAACAACAACAACAACAAAACCCTCAAGCCTATAGAAGTGTGATTTAGAATTTGACTGCTGTAAAAAAGTTCACATTCAGTGACCTACTGTATAGCACAGGGAACTATACTCAGTATCTTGTAATAACCTATAAGGGAAAAGAATCTGAAAAAGAATAGACATATATACATATAACTGAATCACTTTGATAAACACCTGAAACTAACGCAACATTGTAAATCACTGTAAAACTATACTTCAAGAAAAATTAAAGGAAAAGTCCACAAGTAACTTCTCACAATAACAATGAATTAAACAGTATATAGCAACACTCACATAGCAGGTGTCAGGGAATTAAAGATAACTTTCTTCTTTTAGTATGGGGAATAGAACCACCCATTTTACATGGAGAGGGGGATTCATCCCCAGAGGCGTAGGCTGATGCTTAGACAGCCTAAAAAGATAAATTTTCTCATGTTTGTTCATCTACTTCTGACTGGACACCACATGGACCTAGATTTTCTTTTTCTCCTGTGATTCTGGACCTAGATCTCAACAGGCTGCTTTCCTTTAACTCCCGCTTTCAACAAGATATGATATATTCATATACACATCCACAGGATTCCTTAGAAAATGTATGGCTTGCTTTCATAAAGTCTTAAAATTAACAGCCAGAATATCCTAAACATGATCCTATAACATTCCTGCTTTTTATCAGCTGAAAATAGACATACAGACATGATGTTAGTAATGCAACTTTATGTTAT
Source organism: Raphicerus campestris (assembly GCA_006410735.1). Taxonomy (NCBI): domain Eukaryota; kingdom Metazoa; phylum Chordata; class Mammalia; order Artiodactyla; family Bovidae; genus Raphicerus; species Raphicerus campestris. The sequence continues at coordinate 188,951 of SJYW01014604.1, forward strand.
CTGACAAAACAGAAGTGAACAAAAATTCCTAGAGTTCTGCCCTTAGCTTGCAGTGCTGTACCTCTAGGGGAAGGACAAGCCCCAGTGGAGACTAGTTTAACCAACCCAGTTCTTTTCACATCTGGGCAATGAACCGTCAAATAGCACTTATCCTAATGTCTAATAGAGAAAGCCTTTTACATGCAGTCATACTGTTAAATAAATCCTTGCTTTAAGACCTTGCTTCAGGGATTTCCCTGGTGGCAAAGTGGTAGAGGATCAGTCTTGCCACGCGGGGGACATGAGCTTGATCCCTGGTCGAGGAACTAAGATCCCACAAGCCACAGAGCAACAAAGCCCGAGCACCCAGCGAAAGAGTTCAGGGGCTGCATTGAAAGGCTCTGCATGACACAGCGAAGACCCCAAATGCTGCAACTAAGATCCGGCAGGGCCAAACACATGAATAAATTTTTTTTTAAGAAATTAAATTTAAAAAAAATACCTTGCTTCACACAGCACAAAAATTGTTCTGCCCCTGTAACATCAGGGCAAGTGGAAGCAGCATGAACCAAGGCATCACATGGATGAATCAATACCAGGAACAGAAGTCTGTCTTCAGCAGATTGTAAGAGAATGTTTGTACCATACCCTGCAAGACAAATATGGTATTCCCAAGAAGGGATGGGAGGAGGGAAGCCAGGCTTCAGCATTAGTTTCCCCTCCTCCCTGTCTGGCCCACGTCATTGGGGGACCCAACATTCAGCCGAAAGAGTACCCTGAAGGGAGCCCCCCAGAGTCAGGGATGCAGCCAGTGGCGCCCCCTGGGTGTGGCTTCCCCCATCAGTCCTCCACAAGCAGCAGCTGATGTTAAGTCTGTAAGCAAGAGCCACGAAAGCAAAATGTCTTCCGAAAAATAGGAAGGCTTGGCTACCCATGATCTTATTAAATAAATAAATATGGGAGGCTATGACACATTTTGTATTTTATCCTGATAATGCATTTTCTTTAGATGTTCTTGTGTTGAGGAGCATAAATGGTTTTGCAGTGACCATGATGGTAGCGACAAAAACATTCTTGAATGAAATCACACATCTGCAGCTTAGGGAAGGGAGATACGCACGTCTACATCTACAGTATCTCTTGAGATCTGCCATGGCTGGTCAGGGTCAACGTGAGACAGTCGTTCAAAAGTCGAACTCCAAAGGACAACAGACAATTAAGTGTATCTGAGTGAAGCTCTCAAGACAACCCAGAGAGAGAGAGAGAGAGAGGACGCACAGATCACTGGTAATTGACTCTGCATTTTTCCAGGGAGGTCCAGGGNTTAGGGAAGGGAGATACGCACGTCTACATCTACAGTATCTCTTGAGATCTGCCATGGCTGGTCAGGGTCAACGTGAGACATTCGTTCAAAAGTCGAACTCCAAAGGACAACAGACAATTAAGTGTATCTGAGTGAAGCTTTCAAGACAACCCAGAGAGAGAGAGAGAGAGAGAGAGAGAGAGAGAGAGAGAGAGAGAGGACACACAGATCACTGGTAATTGACTCTGCATTTTTCCAGGGAGGTCCAGTGGAAAACATCCCCTATCCACACTGCCAGTGGGGCCTCTCACAGTCCTGGATGCCCCCAAGGGATTCCTGCAAAATCGCATTTTGGCAAACCAGCAAGAAGAGCATCCTTGTATCTTTCATTCTGTGGGACTGAGGGATGTTCAAAGACCATGTGCCAGCCTGAGCCTGGCAGCCAGGCTGGCAGAGGACTCTGCAACGTCGTGTAGGCAAGAAGGGTTCACTCAGGTTGCAGGCGGTGCAGAAGCGGCCCGGCTGCCAAGGCTCGCTTCCCGGGTAGAAGCCCCCTCCGTGAAACAACTTACTTCTATTCACTTGCGGTAATCTTTCTTCAGATCACACCGACAGCCCATTAATCATTTCTGTCATCCCCCTACATAATCCAGTGCAACAGATCTCTTGTTTTTCTAAAAACCCCAGTGCCAGAAACTAAGCTCCAGAAAGAGGAAACCCTTTCCTCTTCCAAGCGGCTGGCTCGAGTGCTGAGTGGAAGAAGCCACCAGTGGTGGTAACTGGCCTCTTTTGCCCAGAACCACAGAGAACGTTCCCTGGAAAGTTTGTAAAGAGAACTCAGGTGGGGAAAAGAGGCAGGGAGACTGGAGAGAAGCAGCCACCAGCTGAGGGGGAACGTGAGAAAGGAAAGTGGGTGAATTGACCCCCAGTTAAAGTCAGATAGGGATTAAAGAAACCCTTCTTCATGGTGTAAGCAAGGCCAATTGGTCGAGCAACTTTAAACCAAAGAAAAAGGATGTTAAAGGATGTTAAAGGCTGCAACCGTCACAGAACTTCTGCCTCCCAAGCCAATGAAAAGCTAGCATTAACTAAGGACAAAATAGAATGAGCCTCAGTGGCTGAGAAAAGGGCTCTTGTGGAGCCAGTATACTGCTTACGTAATAAAAGTGGAAGTGACTTTGAACCCACTGACTTCTGGGACTGACTTTTTTTTTTCATGCAGACATGCCTGGTGGGTAGGAATGAGCCTGATGATCGGATGCAGGGGACAGAAGACCCACGATCGTGACTAGACTGCTCACATACGTATTAGGTCACACTGTGACCTGTACAGGGGACAGAAATTAATGACATCAGACAGGGGTCCCCAACATCTGGCATCTAATGCCTGATGACCTGAGGTGGAGCTGCTGTAATAGGAAGAGAAATAAACCGCACAATAAATGTGAAAAACTTGAATCATCCTGGCACATCCCCTCACCATCCACCCCTGGTCCATAGAAAAACTGTCTTCCATGAAACCAGTCCTTGGTATCAAAAAGGTTGGGTACTACTGGCATAATACAGAAGGCGCAAGAAGAGCAGCTGAGCAACTGTTCTCTTTTTTTCCTCCTCCCACGCCGGATGCTACCAATCTGATCAATGACAAGCTCCTTTACAGACAAGGGAGGATGCCCCAAGATGCAAAGTGAGGACACTGTGCTATTAACTTTCAAGTCCCTACTAGATTCTGGGACTCTCAGAGGTTGACCCAGGTGGTCTGAAGATCACGTGCAGGTCTGATATTCTGTGATTTTAGCATACTCATAAGGAAGGGCCGATGGTATAAAAGTGTATTTCACAGACATCATGGTTCTCCTCAGTGCTGTTGAGTCAACTTGTAATCAGTTATGACTCAAGAGGTTTGATATGAACATATGTTTTTTATACCAAAGTCTGTCAATGATTTACTTAAAACATAAATTAGAGCAAGTCAGTCTTCATTTAGTCATGTGATTGTTCATCTGCCATTTTCCAAAAAATGCCAGCACTTATGAGCACAGAAGGAGAGAAACAGACCCATGTAGTGATTAAACAAATGGCCATAACCACCGCCACAAGAACATTCAGAGTCATGCTCGACTCATTGCGACCCCGTGGACTATATAGTCCATGGAATTTTCCAGGCCGGAATACTAGAGTGGGTAGCCTTTCCCTTCTCCAAGGGGTCTTCCCAACCCAGGGACCAAACCCAGGTCTTCCGCATTACAGATGGATTCTTTACCACCTGAGCCACAAGGGAAGCCCAAAAATACTAGAGTGGGTACCCTATCCCTTCTCCAGCAGATCTTCCCAACCCAGGAATTGAACAAGGGTCTCCTGCACTGCAAGTAGATTCTTTACCAACTGAGTTATCAGGGAAGCCTATCAAGAGATAGTATATGAGTATGAGTTGGGTGGCTCAGTGGGTAAAGAATCTGCCTGCAATGCAGGAGACCCAGGTTTGATCCCTCAGTTGAGAAGATCCCCTGGAGAAGGGAATGGCAACCCACTCCAGTATTCTTGCCTGGGAGAATCCCATGGATAGAGGAGCCTGGAGGGCTACAGTCCATGGGGTTGTAAGAGTTGGACACAACTGAGTGACTAAATCATGAGTTGGGTAAGTTAAGGGATTTCCAAGGATAAATCTGATAAGGATGGTTTTAGAAAGAAACTTCCTACATAGTCTCCTATGTCTCCTACATAATATATTTTAAGAAGGTGACTGTATATCCTTTATTTTTTAAGTTTCCTTGCTGGTATAAACGTCTGCTTTGCTGAATGTGCACCATTCTGTTTCATCTAAGTATAATAAAACTCACTGCCTTTGGATTTGGGACTCAGAACAAATAATCTGAATATTTTTTTAAAGGAACCTTACCATGAATGCTACTGTACTTCTCAGCGTGGATTCCCACTGGAAGCAGCTTTTAAGGAACTGCATTGTATTCCATATAGCCATGGTGAGTCTCTTCACTCGGTCTACATCTCTGGATAAGATCTGATTTGAAAGAAATGGAAAACAGGGAACAAGATTTGCACATTTCAATCATTCTCTTTAGATCAGACAGCTTGGTCATTTGAATTATATTCTGTATAGCCACTAATTAACAAAACAATAAAGAAGAGTCCTAAAATTTTTCTAGAATTCATTTTTAAAATATGACCATTCAGGGAGGAAAAGAAAATCCAATGCATTTTATAGCTCCTTTGAAGGAGAACAGACTGTTTCAATAATGTTCAACACAAAACTGAGCTGGTAAAAAATACAGTCATCAGGCATGTGATGTGTGTGAATTTGTATGTGTGTGTGTGTTTGAGAAAGAGAGAATAGAGTGAGGATTTGTGCCATTTAGTTTTTAGTTTGGAAGGAATTGGGTAGTTTTAGTAGAAATCTACATGCATTCTAGCTCATCACACCTAGAAGAAAAAGTCTATAAAGCTTCAATCCTTTGGCTACCTGATGTGAAGTGCCAACTAACTGGAGAAGACCCTGATGCTAGAAAGACTGAGAGCCAGGAGGACAGGGTAACAGAGGATGAGATGGTTGGATGGCATCACCAACTCAAGGGACACGAGTCGGGACATAGTGAAGGACAGGAAAGCCTAGCATGCTGCAGTCCACGGGGATGAAAAGAGTTGGACATGACTGAGCAAATGAACAACAGCAACACACCAAAGTAAATTTCTGGGAGGGAATCCAGCTCTCCCATCTCTTTGCTGTGTGACACTGGGCCAGTTTCTTAACCTCTCTTAGTCAATGAGGTTGACATAGGAATGCTAACCTTGGGGGCTGTGGTAACACTTGAAGGGCTTAGAACAGTGTCTGGCACATACCAAGAGATTTTGTCGTTGAGTCACAAGTACAGGTTTCAACTTTGCAACCATCTGGGGACACTTAGTGGTGAGAGGCCCTGAGGGAGAAACCTAACATACCCCAGGGTCTCAGCCCCAAATCCCCTAGTGCTCCCACCTCCCAAAGCCACCCCACGGAGGTGAATGTCCTGTTTGGCACAGGCAGTCTTTTCTCCCAGATGTAGGTAGATTCATTTCAATCTGTTTGCAAAAAACAGCAATGCCACCTACCTCAACTCAGGTTTTAATTTTTCAAGTAAACAGAGCAAAAGGCAATAATAATAACAATATAAAGCCACTGACTCCGATTACACAAAATAAATATTACACTCCATGTTGTGGCAGACCAAAACAAACAGACTCGAATGCTCCCTTCAGAAGAGGTTGAAGGCCTTTCCCCAGTGTGTCCAGAAGTTCATGGGAAACCAAAGGATGGTAAGCTGCCTTTATATTTAACTTGCCTTATGTAATCCCCAGCTGCTCACCCCACAGGAAGTGGTGGAAGTCATAAACACCTTAAAAAGGGGACACGCTGTTACACAACTGAAGAGGGACAATAAGTACAGAGTGAAATCCTGAACTGCTTGGACTAGAACAGGGAGGGGCTCTGAAAAAAATTGGAAAGGTCGTGGTAAGAAAAATGTGAAACTTCCTCTACTCAGCCCTGATCTTCACTTTCTGTTGAGCTGATGAGAGGAGTTAAGGGCCCCTGGCAAGGGGAGTGAGGATTAATTCCACCAGGGGTAAAATGCTGATACATCTCAAATTTAGGCAAAACAGAAGTGAGAAGATCCGTGGGTGAATCTGAGGCTGGACATCTTGAAAGAGCCATCGGCTTAACTGTATGATGGACGTCATAAGCAAAATGCCTCTCTGAAATGTGCAAGGATGGAGAAAAGCATGGCTGTGATGGAAGGAGGGCAGAGGGGTCCAGGACCCTCAGGAGGTTTATGGAGGCTTGGTGCTCAGAATTGTTTACAAGACGGTTCAGGGATGAATGGAGGGCTGACACTCCCTGCATCATCCAACAGATATGTTCTCAGTCTTTCCCTTCTTTACTGAATCCAACCCAAGTCCTCATCTAGGGAGGAAAGGGGAGATGATGGGTGGGGGGAAGTGGAGAGAGGGAGGAGGAGTGGAGAAGGAGGGGAGATGAGACCAAGTCATGAGCAGTAAGTACTCCAGGTGCTCGTGCTGAGTGTACCAACAAGCCAGGTTACTGCCCTGACCTACCTTTTTGGACAGCTTGCGGCCATCTTCAACAAACCGCTTTTCTCTGGGAGTAAAGGTCCGAATACTTGCTTTGATCTAGAAAGAAACATCAGGGTTAAAAATAGAAGCATTGAGATGGATTTCACTCTCTCTCGAATGACTGAGAAGCCCTAGAAACCAACACCTTCTGACCCTAAGGGCTTGGGTAGGGGTGGGGAGCAGAGACTTAGGGGTGCCCTGGTGCTCTGCAAGGGCTTCTGGGGTCTCACTTCATGAACATCACTGTCATGAGTGATGAGACTGGAGGTCAGACTGGAGACTCGTGGGGGCTCTTCCCACGCTGCAAATTGAAGAGATTTTTTAAAGCCACTGCAGAGATTGACTCACGAAGTCCTTCAACTAAAGTCTCTAAAAGTCAAACTTCCCTTCACATCATGGTTTTGAACTATCCCTTTGTCAGTAATACCTTGCAATGTGAAAATCAGTTTCCGGCTCATAAAAACATTTTTTTTTCCCATAGAGAATCTCATTTCCTCTCAATGATCCAGAAAAATAAGTACGTGAGTCATCTTAGTCCTGTTTTCAGGGAATAAACTAAACTGAGGGTCAGAGAGATTTTGCGGTTTGTCCAAATGACTCAAAAGTAAAATGCAAGTCCTTTTCTTCTATATCAGATGGATAACTAGAACATTACTGAACTAAGAGTTTTGGATTTAAGGCTGTTTCNCCAAGTCCTCATCTAGGGAGGAAAGGGGAGATGATGGGTGGGGGGAAGTGGAGAGAGGGAGGAGGAGTGGAGAAGGAGGGGAGATGAGACCAAGTCATGAGCAGTAAGTACTCCAGGTGCTCGTGCTGAGTGTACCAACAAGCCAGGTTACTGCCCTGACCTACCTTTTTGGACAGCTTGCGGCCATCTTCAACAAACCGCTTTTCTCTGGGAGTAAAGGTCCGAATACTTGCTTTGATCTAGAAAGAAACATCAGGGTTAAAAATAGAAGCATTGAGATGGATTTCACTCTCTCTCGAATGACTGAGAAGCCCTAGAAACCAACACCTTCTGACCCTAAGGGCTTGGGTAGGGGTGGGGAGCAGAGACTTAGGGGTGCCCTGGTGCTCTGCAAGGGCTTCTGGGGTCTCACTTCATGAACATCACTGTCATGAGTGATGAGACTGGAGGTCAGACTGGAGACTCGTGGGGGCTCTTCCCACGCTGCAAATTGAAGAGATTTTTTAAAGCCACTGCAGAGATTGACTCACGAAGTCCTTCAACTAAAGTCTCTAAAAGTCAAACTTCCCTTCACATCATGGTTTTGAACTATCCCTTTGTCAGTAATACCTTGCAATGTGAAAATCAGTTTCCGGCTCATAAAAACATTTTTTTTTCCCATAGAGAATCTCATTTCCTCTCAATGATCCAGAAAAATAAGTACGTGAGTCATCTTAGTCCTGTTTTCAGGGAATAAACTAAACTGAGGGTCAGAGAGATTTTGCGGTTTGTCCAAATGACTCAAAAGTAAAATGCAAGTCCTTTTCTTCTATATCAGATGGATAACTAGAACATTACTGAACTAAGAGTTTTGGATTTAAGGCTGTTTCCGTCCTAAAACTCCAGTTTTACATGTATGCATATTCTATATACAAGTCCTTGCCAGAAGAAAACAGGAGATGCAGGGTGATCTGTGTGTAACACGCCCCAGAGGTTCTCCTTGAAGGGAAATGTTCAATGGGGAAGAAGAGGAAGTAACAGCAGACCTGCATACTAAAACCTGTGCCCAGAGTCCTAACATTTCCAGGAATAAAGTATCAAACTTCCCCCCTACTGATTTTATGAGTAATCTCTTAAACAAGGCAAAGAATCAGCAGTGTAGCATCAGGGAGAAGAGTTGGGAAGACCTGCATCTAGATCCTAAACTCACTCATTTATTAGCAAATCAGTTCTCCTCTTTAATTCCATTTGCTCATCATAAGATGACATTCACGATCGCTATGGACCAGGCTTCTTCTGGGAATGAAATGAAACAGTATCAGAGCCTGGGACACTGTAGGTGGGTAATAAATGGCAGCCATTCTTCTAATTACTGTAAAGGCACCACTATCCTATATTCACGGACCCCACTAACTAGCCTGTGCTGTCCCTTTCCGTCTAGAACCTGCTGCTGATACCATGACAAAGGAATGCTCACAGCTAAGTAAGCCGCATTCCCACACGCCTAGGAATTTCTGCTCCCAACAGTTGAACTGTATGTCCATCAGAACCAAATGCACTAATTCATAAACCTGTTTATGCCAATTTTGTTCAATACTGTAATTCTATATTTTAATTATTATAGAGGTTATTGATATATTATACAAATATTAGTTGCTCAGTCGTGTCCGACTCTTTTGAGACAACATGGACTGTAGCCCACCAGGTTCCTCTGTCCATGGAATCCTCCAGGCAAGAATACTGGAGTGGGTTGCCATTTCCTTCTCCAGGGGATCTTTCCGACCCAGGGATTGAATCCGGGTCTCCTGTGTTGCAGGCAGATTCTTACTGCTGAGCCAACGGGGAAGCCCTAATACAGATCAAAAGACTTGAAATCAATGTTGTTCTGGAAAGTGTTGAGAAAGGTCAGTTACTACAAAGATACTGCTACTGAGGTGATGATTTTACGGAAAAATAACCTAGAGGGATTCCACATTCAGACTGTTCTGTGTCTTTAAAGAATATCTCTACTTTCAAGAAACTGAGAAATTTAGAATTTAAAGATGTTACAGGTGTATGTATGCAAGGAATACACTGTAGAACTAAAAATATTAAGTCTACGCTATTAGAAAAAAGGTTTCAGGTCTGCACCTAAAGACTGGCAGGGAATATATATTCACATATTTTATCTTATGCTAAAAGTGCAAGATGCATTTTAAAAATCCTCCTTTTACTGCTGTTTTCCATTAACTATTTGTCCTGATAATATCTGATTATAGAGCATCTAATATAATAGTTAAATAACATAGAGGCTTGAAAACATCTCTGTTCGATCGTCAATGCAAGATGATTAAAGGTAATAAAGCCAAGAACCTAATTTCCCTCTTATTTCTTGTTTAACATTTATTTTTAATAAAAATTTATATATTTTAATTGGAGGTTAATTACTTTAAAATATTGTATTGGTTTTGCCATACATCAACATGAACCTGCCACAGGTATACACTGCACTGGGACGACCCAGAGGGATGGTACCGGGAGGGAGGAGGGAAGGGGGTTCAGGATGGGGAACACGTGTATACACTGATTTATCGAGATTTACACACCATCAATTCTATTGGGCCAACAGGATTAATATGAGACTGTCCAACACTGATTTTTTTTTGGTTAAGTTTCAAAACACTATTTTCTCTGTAGCTGTAAAAATTCTGAAACATTTTATAGTGATTTGAATCTCTTCAAATCATTATAAGGTAAAAGTTTGGCCAAAGGTAAAAGTTTGTACCAAAGTAAAAGGTTGGCCACCTTTTACTTTTGGTACAAAGAAGTTGGGAGTTAGTCTAGTTAGACTTACCGGATTATATATGAGGTCCATCTCCAAGTAAATAACTCCTTTAAAAGCTTGTTCTAAGTCTTTATTCTTCAGCACGTAACAGTTTGTTTGTCCATCTCGAATCTGATAAACAATAGACAAAACACAAACTTTCTGTGGGGTTTAAACTGAACAAGCTGCCAACATTGAGAATGTAAAATGCATATACAATTGAAGCCAATATTAAACAAAATTAAACCATACAAATATTAATCATAAATCAACTTTTAATCCTAAAGTGCTTCTATAACTGATAAGATAAAGTAACAATCACCAGGCTTCTCCATTAAAAAAATAAATGAATAAAAAAATAAAAGAAAAATTTAAAAAGAAATAATCACCAGGCTGAAACTGATATATGAGTGGAAAATTAGTGGTACAAACTAAGTCTACCAGGGCTTTCGTTCAAAAATCCCAGAGGTTAAACATTTTTGTTAAGAAATGATGAATATTCTACAAAATTTCTGGCAAGTACTACTTGAGACTGCCAAGGTCATGGGAAAAAGGAAAACTTGGAAACTGTGGCAAGTCAGAAGACTAAGGAGATTAGATGACAAAACGCAATGTGGTACCCTGGGTTGGATCTTGGAACAGATAAAGGACATTAGTGGAAAAACTGGTGAAAACCAAATAAAGACCAGAGTTTGGTTAATAATAGTAATGGATAATGTCAGCTTTTTTTTGTTTTTTTTTTTTAGTTTTGATAAATGCATCATTGCAATGTAAGATGTCAACATGAGAATAAACTCAGTGAGGGTATATGGGAACTCTGTATCATCTTTGCAGCATTTCTGTAAACTTGCCGTTATTTCCAGAAAAGGTTGTAGGATAAAATGTCTTAATTATAACACAGCATTTTATTTTATAAAAATATTAAATATATCATAAAATTGTTGCTGTTCAGTTGCAAAGCTGTGTCTGACTCTGCAATCCCATGGACTGCAGCACACCAGGCCTCCCTGTCCTTCACTATCTCATTCATGTCCATTGAGCTGGTGATGCTATCTCATCAGCTCATCTTTTGATCCCCTCTCCTTTCGCCTTCACTCTTTTCCAGCATCAGTGTCACTTTCCATGAGCTGGCTCTTCGATCAGGTGGCCAAAGTAGTGGAGCTTCAGCATCAGTCCTTCCAGTGAATATTCAGAACTGATCTCCTTTAGGATGGACTAGTTTGATCTCCTTGCTGTCCAAGGGACTCTCAAGAGTCTTCTCCAACACCACAACTCAAAGGCCTCAATTCTTCAGCACTCAGCCCTCTTTATGGTTCAACTCTTAATCCATACATGACTGCTGGAAAGACCATAGCTTTGACTAGATGGACCTCTGCTGGCAAAGTGATGTCTTTGCTTTTTAATACACTGTCTAGGTTTGTCATAGATTTCCTTCCATTTCACTGGAATGAAAACTGACTTTTTATCCATTCCTGTGGGCCACTGCTGATTTTCCCAAATTTGCTGATATATTGAGTGCAGCACTGTAACAACATCATCTTTTATGATTTTAAATAGCTCAGCTGGAATTCCACCACCTCCACCAGCTTTGTTCACAGTAATGCTTCCTAAGGCCCACTCGACTTTGCACTCCAGGATGTCTTGCTCTAGGTGAGTGATCACATTGTCATAGTTATCCGGGACATTAAGAACTTTTTTTGTGTGTAGTTCTTCTGTGTATTCTTGCCACTACTTTTTAATTTCTTCTACTTCTATTAGGTCCTTACAATTTCTATCCTTGATCTTCTAAAATAGTTTCATAAAAGCATTTATAAAATATAAAATATAATTTAAAGACATTATTTTATACAAATCTTACAAAATACCTTAAAGAAATGAATTAAGCAGCCAGTTTTTAAAGAATGACCAGTATTTCACAGCCATATACAAAGCAAATTAAATAAATCAGCATAGCTAAAGTTGAGATCAAAATTCAAATATATTTTAAAAGAACAACATGCTGATAAACCATCAAAGTTTAAACAAGTTCCACTGATGGCCTCCCTCAGCCAGCCACTACATCAGTTCCATATATCAAATTACTTGTGTATCCCAGAAATTAATGCATCTTAGAAAAACATCACTGTATCATTTTGGAAATGACCTGGCTCCCATTAAGGCATTTTCTTTTCAGATTTGATAGCAAGCAGCAATGCTTATATTGTACACCAGAGTAGCATATGTATTATTAAACTTCTGGTTTGTTCAAAACATCTCTGCTAACTCTAACAGGGCAGAGGCAAACTTGAGCTGACCAAAAGCTCCATTTGGGATTCTAACGATCAAAGATTTGAAATAACATAGGAAATTTGAGGACATGGCGTTTGAGCTATATTTTAAATGACTACTGCTGTCACTACAAGCATTCAACACAAGTGTTCTTATAAACAGTGGTGGAAATGAGTTGAATAAGTCACGGCGTGGGGCGGGTGGAGGACAGAGCCTTTCCATTTTACAAGGGAGAGGTCACCTTCCTTCCCAAAGTCACCCCACCTCTCTCAGATTGAATAGGTTTTAAACAGAAAGATGGTTTTCCTGGCCAGTGGCGAAGAGGAAGGGGCTGCCCCATAAAGACCTGGCTTCCTTCCTAAACGGTATCCAAACAGGATTCTGAGCTTCCTCTTGTATCCTCTGTCTCACTTAATAAATTGTGGGTGTTAAAGTTGAAAGAAATAAATACAAAGACAGCATGACAATTTGCCAAGCTGACTTTGGTCCAATTTAGCTTTGCCTCAACCCACAGTCATTGTATCGTTATCTTAAAATTTCCATGATTTCTTAACGCTTAGGGAAGGGCAACAGAAGAACAAGAGATATCTGTATAAAAAGAAACATTTCATAGTAAAAGAAGTTTTTTAAAATTATTATTTTGGGTAAATGATCATTTCCTCTTTCTCAATGTCCTAGAATTGTGTCAGCAAAGCACAGAATNTTTCACAGCCATATACAAAGCAAATTAAATAAATCAGCATAGCTAAAGTTGAGATCAAAATTCAAATATATTTTAAAAGAACAACATGCTGATAAACCATCAAAGTTTAAACAAGTTCCACTGATGGCCTCCCTCAGCCAGCCACTACATCAGTTCCATATATCAAATTACTTGTGTATCCCAGAAATTAATGCATCTTAGAAAAACATCACTGTATCATTTTGGAAATGACCTGGCTCCCATTAAGGCATTTTCTTTTCAGATTTGATAGCAAGCAGCAATGCTTATATTGTACACCAGAGTAGCATATGTATTATTAAACTTCTGGTTTGTTCAAAACATCTCTGCTAACTCTAACAGGGCAGAGGCAAACTTGAGCTGACCAAAAGCTCCATTTGGGATTCTAACGATCAAAGATTTGAAATAACATAGGAAATTTGAGGACATGGCGTTTGAGCTATATTTTAAATGACTACTGCTGTCACTACAAGCATTCAACACAAGTGTTCTTATAAACAGTGGTGGAAATGAGTTGAATAAGTCACGGCGTGGGGCGGGTGGAGGACAGAGCCTTTCCATTTTACAAGGGAGAGGTCACCTTCCTTCCCAAAGTCACCCCACCTCTCTCAGATTGAATAGGTTTTAAACAGAAAGATGGTTTTCCTGGCCAGTGGCGAAGAGGAAGGGGCTGCCCCATAAAGACCTGGCTTCCTTCCTAAACGGTATCCAAACAGGATTCTGAGCTTCCTCTTGTATCCTCTGTCTCACTTAATAAATTGTGGGTGTTAAAGTTGAAAGAAATAAATACAAAGACAGCATGACAATTTGCCAAGCTGACTTTGGTCCAATTTAGCTTTGCCTCAACCCACAGTCATTGTATCGTTATCTTAAAATTTCCATGATTTCTTAACGCTTAGGGAAGGGCAACAGAAGAACAAGAGATATCTGTATAAAAAGAAACATTTCATAGTAAAAGAAGTTTTTTAAAATTATTATTTTGGGTAAATGATCATTTCCTCTTTCTCAATGTCCTAGAATTGTGTCAGCAAAGCACAGAATACACCTAGGACATTAATGCTGTCTTTAAAGCTAGAGATATAATTAAGGCCATTCATGTTTGGCACTTTAATATATTACTTTTTAAATATAGAAATTCCAAGTTTTAAAATGTGTAAAAAGATTGAAACATGACAGAAAAAAAAGTCCTTCTGGATGTCCATGAATACTATAATTCCTTCCTGGAGAAGGAAATTAGATAGGAATTTCTAAAATTTTTTGAGAATCTATATTCATAATTATATTCTTGAGAAAAACGTATTTTAAATTTTTTGTGCTGAACTGAATTTATTTTGCAGTTTCATTTTTTTGTCTATCAATATGACTTGATAAATGACTGCATTAGTATATTTCTCATTTCTTTAAACTGCTATGTAAGTTTCACAATCTGAATAAACCACAATTTGCAAATCCTCCTATTTATGAATATTTGGTTGATTCCGCTTTTTTAGTCTGTCCTCTGCAAGAAATATCTTTGAGGAAAAGATAAACAGTGAGAGATAGAGAGGAAGTAGACTACTTTGTGTCTGGGATATGCTTGAGTTAAGCACAGATCAATGCATTGAACATTTAGTGTTATAACTAACAATGAAATAGTAACCAAAGAAACTTTTAAAATATTTCCATTTTCCAGGGTTTATACATAATTGAACTTTCAACTCATGAATATAGGATAAAAAGTTCCACAACATCTCAACTTGCCAAACTCCTACATCACAGTATTTATATAATAAAAAATAAAAAAGATAAACATTTTTCTAGTTGAGGACTATATTTATTGTTTATACTTAACTGTGAAAATTATTTTTAGCAGTTTCTAATGCTAAAACCTCTATGAAAACAGACAAAGCACAGCCAAAAGAAAACTTAGAGCAGAGAATCTATATATACTTTTATCTTTAGGTATGAGAAAGGCATTTCAATTAAGACCCAAGATCTCTGTCACCCGAGGCAAAAAGGAATGATACCATTTTCAATTTATGACAAAAGGAAGTCTCTCAGTTCAACAGGAGAGTCTTCCTGGATTGATTTTGGAGAGAATTTCATTTCACTCAAACAGAAGAATGAATAATAGGTAATGTCTTTAACTTTAGTGTAACAAGAGTTCTCTTGATAGGGACTCATCACACACCTTTGCAATCTCACCTTTTCATAGGTAAGAAGCACAGATATCAAGCAATCATTTGGGGAAGGCAGCACTGTAGGAGGTAATACAGATGTAACCTAATTAGGAATAAAGCTTCCACCATCAGGAAAATGGGCATTTCCATGTTGCTTTACCTTAGTTTCAGAAACAAAATGATATATCAGCAGGATTTTATCAAGAACATGAGTGTGTGCATGAGTGCTAGGTTGCTTCAGTCATGTCTGACTCTTTCGCACCCCTAAGGACTGTAGCCTCACACTCCTCTGTCCATGGAATTTTCCAGACAAAAATACTGGAGTGGGTTCCCATGCTCTCCTCCAGGGGATCTTTCCAGCCTAGGACTGAATCTGCTTCTTTTATGTTTCCTGCATTGGCAGGTGGATTCTTTACCACAAGTGCCCCCTGGGAAGCCCGATCAAGAACATGCTAACCACGAACTCCTGGTTAAATGAGTGAATGAAAGAGCACAGGAAGTCTGTGTCTGAGTAGCAATTCAGGATTTCAGAGCCAGAGGGCAAGTAACAGATTTTAATCTGACCTGAAATTACCTTTAAACTATGCAATTTTTCTCTGTCTAAAAGAATTTTAAATCTGCTTATACAAGCTTTCACTAAAGCACAGTAAATATAAAGAAGTTTTTAAAAGTTGGATGTTAAAACTAAGTTTTGTGTCAAAAAGATACTACCCATTATATTAGAAAATGAAAGTTTCCAATTGGCATATAAAGGAGCGTGGGGGACACAGAAAAAAGTATTTTTCTCAGCTGAAACTCTTTTTAAAGAATTCTCATTCTTATGCTTTACTCAAAAGTTCTTTGATGTAACTAGATATCAACTGATTCAATGGCAAAGTTAATCAAAATCAATATGAATAAAATCATCCGTTGGCTTAAGGAGGAAAGATACACACTTAAGATCTAAATCCAAACTGAAGAGTCATATTGATCCTCCCCCCCTCCTCATTTTAACCTTCATGTGAATAAAAGGAGAACGTTTGGGGGTGTAAACAAGCCTTATTCTATCAGAAGTTTTTCACTGCACGCAAAAGGGAAAACATTCTCACATGACATCACAATATAGCAGTTGGTTCCCACTGATGCACGTGCAAAGTGACTCCAGTAAAATGTGATACGGACAGACACATGGCTGGGAAAGAAGAAAGTAACTGTCCTTTCCCTGGTCGTGATTCTATTTACGTCCCTGCTTGGAATCAAGCCTGTTTCCCATGGCAGGAGTCACAACAGCATGAGACTGCAAAACCCAAGAGGTCACGATTTGCCCGGACCAAGGCAGCCACTAACAGCAAGGGCAGCAGCAGATTCACCATCCCGGCCCTCCTCACGCACCACCTCTGTCTTCGAGCAAGGCAATCCAAACCACCCATGTGTTGTCGCTCAGTCGTGTTCAACTCTCTGCGACCCCCATGAACCGCAGCACGACAGGCTTCCCTGTCCTTCAACACCTCCCCTTCCCTGCTCAAACTCATGTCCACAGAGTCGGTGATGCCACCCAACCATCTCATCCTCTGTCGCCCCCTTCTCCCACTTTCAATCTTTCCCAGTACAGGGTCTTTTCCAATAAGTCATCTCTTTGTATCAGGTGGCTCAAGTATTGGAGCTTCGCTTCACCATCAGTCCTTCCAGTGAATATTCAGGACTGATTTCCTTTAGGATTGACTGGTTTGATCTCCTTGCAGTCCAAGGGACTCAAGAGTCTTCTCCAACACTAGTTTAAAAGCATCAGTTCTTCGGCACTCAGCTTTCTTTATGGTCCAACACTCACATCCAAACATGACTACTGGAAAAACCATAGCTTTGACTACATGAATCTTTGTGGACAAAGTAACATCTCTGCTTTATAATACACTGTCTAGGTTTGTTATAGATTTTCTTCCAAGGAGCAAGCATCCACTCATTTCCAAATCCAAAACCCTGCACTGAACTTTGAAAAAATCAGAAAACCTTGCTGTACTCAGCAAGTCTGTCAACCCCTTTCCTTAAAATGTAAGCTGTCTTTACAAACTATTATACACTAATTGTATGAATGCTGTACAGTTTACAAAAATAGCTTTAAAAAGAAAAAATGTAATTTTTATCTTTTACATATTTTGACAAACACACAGCTCTAATTTGCAATGTACTTTTAAATATGTATTTAACTTAAGAAAGTGATAGTCTGACTCTGCAACCCCATGGACCACAGCTCACTAGGCTTCTCTATCAGTGGAATTCTCCAGGCAAGAATACTAGAGTTGGTCGCCATTCCTTTCTCCAGAGAATCTTTCCAACCCAGGGACCAAACCTAGGTCTGCTGAAATGCAGGCAGATTCTTTACTGCCTGAGCCACCAAGAAAGGCCACCAACTCAATGGACATGAGCTTAAGCCAACTCTGGAGATAGTGAAGGACAGGGAAGCCTGGTACGCTGCAGTCTATGGGCTTGCAAAGAGTTGGACACGACTTAGCAACTAAACAACATCTTAGGAAAATAAGATCACAGTGTACTGGATAAAGATTGGGGCTCTAGAGGCAGATGAAGTGAGTTTAAATTCTGGCTCTGGCTCAGAGTAGCTATTAAACTTTGGATACGTTACATAACTTCTCTCCAGTTTCCTAATCTGTAAAGAGTGAATAAAAAAAGATACATATCTCAGCAGCTGTTGTGAAATAAATCAGCAAAAAGCAGTAAGAACAGTGACAAGTACATAGAAGCTGCTTATGAAATAACATGATTTTTTAGCCTTATTTTAATGTATATGCTTTTTAACCACTTGTGTTTTAAATTTGACAAAAAGTATGAGAAACATTCTCCATTGTAAAAACTGATTCTTCTCCAGAATTCAGAGTGGTTCTTTATTTTATGAATACTCCATAATTAATCAATCTGCCATTGGAAAAGAATACTCTGTAATTAACTTCACCAATCTTCCAGCTTCCCATTGGAAAAGTCTTCCCTGATGTTGGGAAAGATTGAGGGCAGAAGAAGGGGGAGGCAGATGAAGTGGTTGGATGGCATCATCAATTCAATGGGCATGAGTGTGATCAAACCCTGGTAGACAGTGAAGGACAGGGAAGCCTGGCATGCCACAGTCCATAGGGTCACAAAGAGTCAGATGTGACTGAGCAACTGAATAAAAACAAATCTTACATTGTAACTAAGATTGTTTCCAATTTTTAATAGCTACAGACACTATGATCGTTTTATACATAGATATCCTTATATTTCCATGATGCTTTCCCCCAGAAAAATTTTAGGTGGAATTATTGAGTAACAGGGTACACCTATTTTTTACAGTTTCAGCAAGTACTGCCAACTTGCTCTCCTAAAATATTGTGTTAACTTCTACTCTCCCAGCTCCAGTGAGTGAGCCTGTCCACTTCCTTCCAACTTTGCCAACCACAGGCATTTTTATCTAATATACAGCAATTTCATAGGAATAAAATGGCCTCAGGTTGTTTTAATATGTGCTTTTTTATAACTAATGAAACTGAACATTTTCTGTCATATGTTTATTAACAGTGGGCCATGGTAGGACCGTGAAACCAGAGAGACTTCAATTCAATTCCCATTTCTGGCATTTAGCATCTGTGTGACTGTGGCTAATTACTATATTTCTCCAAGCCAAAGTTACCTCTCTAAAATAGATATCTAGTACATAAATGCATAAAGACATGTCTATTAAATTTTAATCCAAAGTCTCCTCTGGGAGGCTTGTATCAGGGCATGCTCCTTCCAACTGCACTGAAAAGAGACCTTTTGCTAAACCTTGACTATATTTGTTAATCTGATAGCTTAAACTAATTTAGTAATTTAAGTTACTAAAACAAGGGTGATGAGGTGACAGTTTACACTTTAAATGCTTACTTTGTGCTACTGAGTACGCTTTTTACATTTACTGAACCATCTGAATCCTCACCATAGATCTACACTGCAAGTACAGTGATAATTATCATCATTTCATACAGGACGAGAGAGAGCCAGAGATGTTAAGTAAGGTGTCAAAAGTCACACAGCCAGTTTGGGGAGAAGTTCAGTTCAGTTCAGTCACTCAGTCGTGTCCGACTCTTTGTGATCCTATGAATCACAGCACACCAGGCCACTCCGTCTATCACCAACTCCTGGAGTTCACTCAGACTCATGTCCATCGAGTCGCTGATGTCATCCAGCCATCTCATCCTCTGTCATCCCCTTCTCTTGCCTCCAATCCCTCCCAGCATCAGAGTCTTTTCCAATGAGTCAACACTTCACATGAGGTGGCCAAAGTATCAGAGTTTCAGCTTTAGAATCAGTCCTTCCAATGAACACCCAGGACTGATCTCCTTTAGAATGGACTGGCTGGATATCCTTGCAGTCCAAGGGACTCTCTAGAGTCTTCTCCAACACCACAGTTCAAAAGCATCAATTCTACGGTGCTCAGCTTTCTTCACAGTCCAACTATCACATCCATAATGACCACTGGAGAAACCATAGTCTTGACTAGAGGGACCTTTGTTGGCAAAGTAATGTCTCTGCTTTTCAATAGGCTATCTAGGTTGGTCATAACTTTCCTTCCAAGGAGTAAGCGTTTTTTAATTTCATGGCTGCAGTCACCATAGGCAGTGATTTTGGAGCCCCCCAAAATAAAGTCTGACACTGTTTCCAATGTTTCCACATCTATTTCCCATGAAGTGATGGGACTGGATGCCATGATCTTCGTTTTCTGAATGTTGAGCTCTAAGCCAACTTTTTCACTCTCCTCTTTCACTTTCAAGAGGCTTTTTAGTTCCTCTTCACTTTCTGCCATAAGGGTGGTGTCACCTACATATCTGAGGTTATTGATATTTCTGCCAGCAATCTTGATTCCAGCTTGTGCTTCTTCCAGCTCTGCATTTCTCATGATGTACTCTGCATAGAAGTTTAAAATAAACAGGGTGACAATATACGGCCTTGATGTATTCCTTTTCCTATTTGGAACCAGTCAGTTGTTCCATGTCCAGTTCTAACTGCTGCTTCTTGACCTGCACATAGGTTTCTTAAGAGGCAGGTCAGGTGGTCTGGGATTCCCATCTCTTTCAGAATTTATTGTGATCCACA
>SJYW01014604.1:220433-241375 GCA_006410735.1 Raphicerus campestris
AGTCTGTTGTTCCATGTCCAGTTCTAACTGTTGCTTCCTGACCTGCATACAGATTTCTCAAGAGGCAGGTTAGGTGGTCTGGTATTCCCATCTCTTTCAGAATTTTCCACAGTTTATTGTGATCCACACAGTCAAAGGCTTTGGCATAGTCAATAAAGCAGAAATAGATGTTTTTCTGGAACTCTCTTGCTTTTTCCATGATCCAGCAGATGTTGGCAATTTGATCTCTGGTTCTTCTGCCTTTTCTAAAACCAGCTTGAACATCAGGGAGTTCACGGTTCACATATTGCTGAAGTCTGGCTTGGAGAATTTTGAGTATTACTTTACTAGCATGTGAGATGAGTGCAACTGTGCGGTAGTTTGAGCATTCTTTAGCATTGCCTTTTTTTGGAATTGGAATTAAAACTGACCTTTTCCAGTTCTGTGGACACTGCTGAGTTTTCCAAATTTGCTGGCATATTGAGTGCAGCACTTTCACAGCATCATCTTTCAGGATTTGAAATAGCTCAACTGGAATTCCATCACCTCCACTAGCTTTGTTCATAGTGATGCTTTCTAAGGCCCACTTGACTTCAGATTCCAAGATGTCTGGCTCTAGATTAGTGATCACATCATCGTGATTATCTGGGTCTTGAAGATCTTTTTTGTACAGTTCTTCCGTGTATTCTTGCCACCTCTTCTTAATGTCTTCTGCTTCTGTTAGGTTCATACCATTTCTGTCCTTAATCGAGCCCATCTTTGCACGAAATGTTCCCTTGGTGTCTCTGATTTTCTTGAAGTGACATCTAGTTTTTCCCATTCTGTTCTTTTCCTCTATTTCTTTGCATTGATCACTGAAGAAGGCTTTCTTCTCTTCTTGCTATTTTTTTGAATTCTGCATTCAGATGCTTATATCTTTCCTTTTCTCCTTTGCATGAGCTTTACATATCTATATAATCATTTTTTTAAAAATCTCTTAAAAAGTTGAACAGAAACAAAATCTGTGGTAGGATGGCTCATTGTCTTGGATTATTTCATTTCTGATGTGTACCTGAGCACATGTATATGCTTTGAACAATTCACCACCATTAATATATTGATTTTAGAATATGAATTTTAAGGGAGCGAAGAGTTACTCAATATGCTGTTGCTGTTAAGTTGAGTCAGTCGTGTCCGACTCTGTGCGACCACATAGATGGCAGCCCACCAGGCTCCCCTCTCCCTGGGATTCTCCAGGCAAGAACACTGGAGTGGCTTTCCATTTCCTTCTCCAATGCATGAAAGTGAAAAGTGAAAGTGAAGTGGCTCAGTCACGTCTGACTCTTAGTGACCCCATGGATGCAGCCTACCAGGCTCCTCCATCGGTGGGATTTTCCAGGCAAGAGTACTGGAGTGGGGTGCCATTGCCTTCTCCGTACGCAATATATTCATCTTTATTAAAAGATATATTGAATTCAGAACAGGCTCTTTATTTAATAGGCTGAGATGCACTTAGCATGTTACCAATTTGTAAGAAAGCGAAAGTTGAAGAAGTACTTTGAATACTTAATACTTAGACATTTTAAAATGTAGTCTGCATTTTCTCTGAAAGGTAAGTCAAATTTTAGTTTATAATCTGATTAAAGAAAATGTGAAATCACAAAAAGTATACACTCTAAGAAATATAATTTTTATTTTTAAACATGAGATAAGGTATGGTACTGGAAAAGACTCTTGAAGTCCAAGTCCCTTGGACAATAAGGAGATAAACCAGTCAATCCTAAAGGAAATCAACCCTGAATATTCATTAGGAGGACTGATGCTGAAGCAAAAGCTCCAATACTTTAGCCACCTGATGTGAAGAACTGACTCACTGGAAAAGACCTTGATGCAGGGAAAGACTGAAGGCAGGCGGAGAAGGGGACGACTGAGGATGAGATAGTTGCATGCCATCACTGACTTGATGGACATGAGTTTGAGCAAACTCTGAGAGTTGGTGATGAACAGGGAGGCCTGGCATGCTGCAGTCCACGGGGTCACAAAGAGTTGGACACAACTCAGCACATGAACAACAACAAAGGTATTTTCAGGTACCGTTCCAAATCCTACAGAGATAATAGTGAAGCACCAACAAATCAATTTTTATGATTTTCTCTGATATTGAAAGAGCAGGGAAATAAATCCTTCTCCTAAGAGACACAGAACACAGAATTGGAGGGTTTTCTCTGTGATGCTTATTTCTAGAGTTGCAACTAATTCCTCTAGGAAGTATTCTTCCCCTATATCTTGCTTCACCCTGGAGCCACAACTTTCTTCCTAGCAAACTTCTCTGATATATCTATCCCAGACCCATAGCCTTCAAGTAATCCTTGCTCAAAGAATAAGCCCCAAGCTCCCTCTACCCTCATGAGCTGCATTTTTCTGCCTCCTTGTTCACACTGAGTGCTGGGCACCGTCAGCTACAAATTAGCACTTGTCAGGCACCTGCCAGGGCTTCCCTGGTGGCTGAGTTGTAAAAGAATCCACCTGCAAAGCAGAAGACCCCGGTTTGATCCCTGGCTCAGGAAGATCCCCTGGAGGAGGAAATGGCAACCCACTCCAGTACTCTTGCCCGGAAAATCCCATGGAGAGAGGAGCCTGACAGGCTACAGTCTATGGGGTCTTAAAGAGTTGGACACAACTACAACTTAGCAAATAAACCACCACCACCATGGCACCTGACATCTAATACAAGGATTAAATCATGTGCAGCTGCTGGTGGTTTTCAACACCCCTGGAAGGCATTCAGGGTGGGGAACAGAAATGAGGCACTCTGTACTCAGGGAAAAATTGGCAGAACAGGTCTTCAGATAGTGAGAAATTTTCATGAGCTCATTTTATGAGTCTAATTCTTGCAGCTCCTCCATCTAGAAAAGCACTAAAGTCTGTCACAGTGAGACTGCTCCTTGAAACTATCAGCAACCTCTATAAAAATATTGCATTTGATTGCATGAACTCCCCCTTCACCAAATCACATACATAATGATTGTCCCTCTACCTCTATGGAACAGTTTCTCAGAGCTGTCTGAAATGCTGTCTCCCAGGCTATAGTCCTCGTTTTGCTCCCAAATAAAACTTAACTTGCAACTCTCACAAAAAAAGGAGTACATCAAGGCAGTACATGGTTACCCTGCTTATTTAACTTATATTCAGAGTACATCATGTGAAATTCTGGGCTAGATGAATCACAAGCTGGAATCAAAATTGCTGGGAAAAATATCAACAATCTCAGATATGCAGATGATATCACTTTAATGGCAGAAAATGAAGAGGAACTAAAGGGCCTCTTAATGAAAGTAAAAGAGGAGAGTGAAAAAGCTGGCTTAAAACTCAACATTCAAAAAACTAAGATCATGGCATCCAATCCTACCACTTCATGGCAAGTAGGTGGGAAAAATAAGGAAATGGTCATTTCATTTTCTTGGGCTNAAAGAGGAGAGTGAAAAAGCTGGCTTAAAACTCAACATTCAAAAAACTAAGATCATGGCATCCAGTCCTATCACTTCATGGCAAGTAGGTGGGAAAAATAAGGAAATGGTCATTTCATTTTCTTGGGCTGCAAACAATGTGGACAGCAACCAAAGCCTCAAAATTAAAAGATGCTTGCTCCTTGGAAGAACAGCTATGTCAAACCTAGACTGTGTTTTAAGAAGCATCACTTTGCCGACAAAGGTCCGAATATTCAAAGCTATGGTTTTTCCAGTAGTCATGTATGGATGTGAGAGTGGGACCATAAAAAAGGCTGAGTGCTGAAGAACTAACTGTGGGGCTAGAAGAAGACTCTTAAGAGTCCCTTAGACTAAAAGGAAATCAAACCAGTCAATCCTAAAGGACATCAACTCTGAATGTTCATTGGAAAGACTGATGCTGAAGCTGAAGCTCCAGTACGTTGGCCACCTGATGTGAAAAGCTGATTCACTGGAAAAGACCCTGATGGTGGGAAAGACTGAAGCAGCAGGAGAAGAGGGCAACAGAGGATGAGATGGTTGGATGGCATCACCAACTCAATGGACATGAGTTTGAGTAAACTCAGGGAGATGGTGAAGGACAAGGAAGCCTGGCGTGCTGCAGTTCAAGGGGTCACAAAGAGTGGGACACGACTCAGCAACTGAAGAACAACTCAAATCGTGAATTCTTTAAGTCGGCAGCAGCAAGGCTGCTCTTTGCTTCCAGACTGCAGCCTCTCCTTTGCCCCTCTCCTTCTCTGGTTAGGCTTTGCTCTCTGCTTGGAATGGCCTTCATGCTTCCTCATCCAGCTGTCCCTATCAACACTCTACTCCTTCTTGGCCAGCCCAGACACCCCGCTTCCTAAAGTCATCTCAAAGTTAAATTCAGCCCTTTCACGATGCATGTTCCCGTTCCCTTTATACGTCACCTAACATTTCAGGTCTTTAATGTTTGCCTCATGGACATTACCCATGACATCCAAGTCTTTAACTCTGTGTCCCACCGGAATACCTGCCCTCTACCTCCAGTGTGATGAGCCTACTGGTTGCACAAAACAGATACTGGTTATTGCTTTTAGCATAATATTTACTTAACAGCTACTCACTGTAGCAGCACATCATCCTCTTAGGATGGCTCTTAGATGAGATTTCTTAATTCACACCTAGCCTTACTACTTTCCAGCTACAGGAGTCTATCCTTACCTCAGTTTCCTCATTTGTAAATGGTCGTAATAATAAAGCATGCCTCATTAGATTGTGACAGAATTAGTGATGCGCCATATGGTAAGTGCACAGCACAGTGCTATCTAGGTAAGCATTGCTCATAGACATTAAATAAAGAAAAAAACCTAGAGCTAAATAAATACATTTTAAAACATATCCTCTAAATCACAAGTTAGAACTCTTTTAAAATAATTATAAGCACTGAAAACTGTCAATATGAATAATATAAATTAAAAAATAAAATGAGCAATGAAATAAAATTTGCTGATTACAGATACTGAGGGTTATGGCCTTGCTTTTTCCTGCATTTATACTTTCACTTTAGGTAGGGGATCAATTGATTTGGAGAAGGTATGTTGCAGGCGTATCAGGAAGAGCCACACAGATCCTGTGTAAAATACTATCACTACCCAACCTATTGGTCAAAGCACTGGAAGTACGTCTCAACTGAAACAGCCTCACTGAACAGTGGTGGCCGAAATGTCTTATTCAGCTCAACGTCTCTGGGCCCCTGAAGTCCCTAAGGGGGAAAGTGGCTCGGGCCACCCTGCCTCAACATATGGAGACCTTTCAGATCTGGGCATTTTTCTCCACATGTTACATCTGTATAGAAACATGCAGTATAAACCAAATGAAGCACTCCCCAGCTAGAAACCTCCCAGTAGTTTTGCCACCACTAAAGAAGAGCCAGAGTCCTTTTACCTCTCAAGCTTCGGGCTCCCACAAGGTCTTCTCACATGCCACCCTATGCCCTAGCCTTTCTTATCCTACGTCTGCTCTTCCCTACTCCATTTCATCTACACTGTCCACTCTGCTATTTTTGGAATCTGACAGCCAACACCTGGCCTGGAGCCTTTGAACTTGAAGATTTCCTGCCTGAAATCTCCCCACATATCCCTTTCCTCACCTACGGAAGCTCTCTCTCACATGCTCCCTGTCCAGTGATGCCTTCCCTGCCCAGATCACAGAGAACTGCATCCTTTCCCCACATGTATCCTCTACAAGGCTCCTCCCCCTGCTTAATTTTCTACATAGCACTTTTCACCAGCCAAGAGCATGAAAGTTTTAGTTGCATAGTGGTGTCTGACTCTTTGCAACCCCATGCATTGTAGCCCACCAGGCTCCTCTGACCATGGGATTTTCCAGGGAGGAATACTGGGGTGGGTAGCCATGCCCATTTCCACGGGATGTGCCTGACCCTGGGATCAAACCTAGGTTTCCTGCATGGCAGGCAGATTCTTTACTGTCTGAGGCACAAGGGTAGCCCCTAACCTACTATCTAGTGCTTTTGTTGATGTTGTTCTGGTTCAAATATTGCCTCTTATAATCCAAAGATAAGTTCCAAAAGAGGAGATAGCTTCACTGTGGTCATTGTTAGCACACTACAACTACAATAATTCTTGGCACACACTGAACACTCATGATAGATATTTATCAAACAAATGAATACTTACACTGCAGGGCAGCTTATCAACAACCTGAAAAAATTTAAGGAGACTGAGGACTTGTATTCATTGAAATCAAATGAATCACTCTATCACAGATCACTCTATCTTGTATTTTGAAGGCTATAGTTTGGAAACTCTATTAATTTACATCAATGGTTCTCCAATCCATCAGCAGTGATTCTGCCCCAGCACATTTGGTAATGTCTACACAGACATATTTGGTTATTACAATAGTGACAGGAGAATGGGTACAACTGATATCTAGTGGACAGAGATCAGGGATGCTGTTAAACTTCCTACAATGCATAGGAAAGTCTCACAGCCAAGAATGATCCATCCAGCAATGTCAGAGGTGCTAAGGTTGAAAAACCCTAAATCTGATTTCTGAAGGACTTCCCCAATGGTTCAAGCAGTAAAGAGTCTGCCTGCAATGCAGGAGACACAGGAGATACAGGTTCGGTCCCTGGGTCTGGAAGATTACCTGGAGAATCTGAAGTGAGCTGCATGGCAACCCACTCCAGTACTCTTGCCTGTAAACTCTGATTACCCAGAGGTAATTTCTTAAATCTAACTCCACAGCATACAGTGCTTATACATTACAAGAGAAGGAGGAAAGAAAGTTGGGTTAACTTGTTGGTATTCTAGAAAGACAGAATACACAAAATGTTAATAAATGAAAGAGAGGGAGTTTAATAAAGATACGAAGTAGTGTTCACCTGGGCTTCCCTGGTGGCTCAAGGGTAAAGAATCTGCCTGCAATGCAGGAGACCCAGGAGATGCAGGTTTGATCCCTGGCTCAGGAAGATCCCCTGCATAAGGAAATAGAATTCTTTGTGGAAATAGTATTCTTTGTGGAAAATTCCAGGACGGAGGAGCCTGGGGGGCTGTGTTCATGGAGTCGCAAAGAGTCAACTGAGTAACTGAACGTGAGCATGAGTGTTCACCCTTCAAGGGATCCAATATGCTACTAAGGATTTACCTATTAAAATAAGACAAGAAATGTCAAAATACGCTAGAGGAAAAAGGATACTAAATTCTAAAGAAGAGCCCTGCTTTCCTGTACTTTCAGACCTCTTTAAAAATTGTACCCCATGTTCTTATCACATAAAATCTTCCAGGAATAACTGACAAAGTTGTAACAAAAAAAGGAGAGGAGTCCCAAATTACCGTGTCCTCACTGAGAGCTGGCATGGCCTGCGGCTGACGGCTCAGAACAGTTGGCAGCAGCCGGACCTACAAGGGAACAGCTGCTCCACCACACTCTTCAAGTCACATCAGGGATATGAGAATTCGGGGAGAAATTAACCAAGCAATCAAAAAGAAAAGAGAAACTGAGAGGTGCGGAGTTCCCCCCACGTGAGCTGGTCTAATCTCAGGGATAAATTACAGACTGCTCTAACGCGCGCTAAGAGCTGTGGGGAAATAAGTCTTTGGGAAGAAAAAAATAAATCCTTCNATGAGAATTCGGGGAGAAATTAACCAAGCAATCAAAAAGAAAAGAGAAACAGAGGTGCGGCGTTCCCCCCTCTGTAAACACCACGTGAGCTGGTCTAATCTCAGGGATAAATTATAGAGTGCTCTAACGCGCGCTAAGAGCTGTGGGGAAATAAGTCTTTGGGAAGAAAAAAATTAATCCTTCTTGCCTGATAAAAGGTCATAACAATTCTAGCATACACTGTATGAATGGCTGAATGAAAAACTGAAATTCCCTCCTCTGGCTGCTGCTGCTAAGTGGCATCAGTCATGTCCAACTCTGTGCGACCCCTTAGACGGCAGCCCACCAGGCTCCCCCGTCCCTGGGAGTCTCCAGGCAAGAACACTGGAGTGGGTTGCCATTTCCTTCTCCAATGCATGAAAGTGAAAAATGAAAGTGAAGTTGCTCAGTCGTGTCCGACTCTTCGAGACCCCATGGACTGTAGCCCACCAGGCTCCTCCGTCCATGGGATTTTCCAGGCAAGAGAGGGGTGCCATCGCCTTCTCCAAGGGATCTTCCCAACCAGGGATCGAATCTGTGTCTCTTGCATTGCAGGCAGATTCTTTACCACTGAGTTACCTAGGAAGCCTACCTTTTAATGGGACTATCAAAACAGTTATCTTTCTCCAAGAGAGGCTCTCTGCTCTCTTTCACAAATTATTTTTGAAGACTAAAAACAAGTAAGACTGCCAAAAAATGGCTCAGTGGTAAAGAACCTGCCTGCAGTGCAGGAGATGCAAGATCGATCCCTGCCTTGGGAAGATCCCCTGGAGGAGGAAATGGCAACCTGTTCCAGTATTCTTGCTGGGAAAATTCCACGGAGAGGAGCCCATGGGGTNCATCGCCTTCTCCAAGGGATCTTCCCAACCAGGGATCGAATCTGTGTCTCTTGCATTGCAGGCAGATTCTTTACCACTGAATTACCTAGGAAGCCTACCTTTTAATGGGACTATCAAAACAGTTATCTTTCTCCAAAAGAGGCTCTCTGCTCTCTTTCACAAATTATTTTTGAAGACTAAAAACAAGTAAGACTGCCAAAAAGTGGCTCAGTGGTAAAGAACTTGCCTGCAGTGCAGGAGATGCAAGATCGATCCCTGCCTTGGGAAGATCCCCTGGAGGAGGAAATGGCAGCCTGTTCCAGTATTCTTGCTGGGAAAATTCCACGGAGAGGAGCCCATGGGGTCTCAAAGAGTCAGACAAAACTGAGCAGCTGAACACACACACACAAAGGCAAACAACTTTTGAGAAAATGGTCTTTAGTAGAATTGAGAACAACTGTGTAATTACCAGGAAGTAATCTTTGAAGAAATAGGTAGGAAAAAGGTAATAAAGAAGAATATGTATGTTTTTCATTCACCAATAGAAAATCAGTCATAGATGTGTGTTCCCAGAAACCAAAGTGAAACTTCTATCTCAAGATGGAAAGAGCCAGGGTAGATTGAGAGACTGGTCAAAATATCTGGGTTGGTTAAATCAATATGGAATTGACACACACACACAGAGAAATTATGTGACTTTACATTGCAAATTCCTGAAAGTACTGGAGAAGAAGAAGGAATAAAACAGTTGTTTCCTGCTATAGCTGGGGGGAGGGGGCGCTTCCCAGGTGGTGCCAGTGGTAAAGAACCCGCCTGCTAACACAGGAGATGCAAGAGACGCAGGTTCAATCCTTGGCTCGGAAAGATCCCCTGAAGGAGGGCATGGCAACCTACTCCAGTATTCCTGCCTGGAGAATCCCATGGACAGGGAAGCCTGGCAGGCTACAGCCCATAGCGTGGCACAGGGTCAGACACGGCTAAAGCAACTTAGCACAGCACACAGCTGGGGAGGGCTTTCCCCCTATGCAGACGACAAAGACACAATTCTAGACCACAGAAATCTTGTCAACTGCAAAATGATTCACATACTGTGTAGTATTAATGAAGGTAACTTACTGACAATAAGGGAATGGCAACTTTTCCAAGAAAATCAGGAGGTTTATCTCCATCTTCATCAAACACTGTCACTTCCAAAACATCATGGATATCTTTAATGGGACTGAAACAAGAAACACACCATGAATTAGATACAAAAACACACAAGCGAAGGCTGTTCCACGAAGATCTGAAAACACATTTCCACTAATTAAGTCTGTAGGTCCTCAGAGTATAAAACTACCATTTAATTAAATTCCAAAAATTAAATCAAACTGACTGTATTCCCAAACCTTCCATCAGCGAAGATTCAGACATCCATATGGAAAAAAAAAGTCAACTTTTTTACTATGACATTTCCATGTATATGTGTACTCAGGGGCAGGACTGTTAAAGAAAAAGAATAAAGAAAGAGAACAGGGGACAGAAGAAGGATGACAAAGTAACTTCCAGATGAGAAGAGCAAAAATAAGATTTTCTTTACTTTAATGAATTTCCTTTAAAACAAAGGTGGTCAAAATCACTATTTCCCAAGATCCCCTGAAAGCATCCTATTGTTGAAACACAAAATATTAAAGGTCCATGAAAATTCACTTGTTTATAAACTTTTCAATGCTGATCAGAGCCAGACATCAGCTATAACGCAAACACGGAGCCAGGGTCATCGGCAAGGTGCTGCCCAAATGAGACTCTTGCAAACCTGGTCAGCACAGTTAACCTTCTTGTAGGTCCCCATAAACGTTCTGTTTAGGAGCCACCAATCCATATTCACAACAAACTATATTATTTTAGTTATTGGCGCAGATAAAGCATTCCTCAGTGTTGTGAGGCAGTGTGCCACCATTTCACCCAGATTCAACAATGGGTGAGCCTCCCTTTGATGGCCAGTTGCCTTGGAATCTAAAGCAACTAGGAAGATATCCAGCTCTCTAAACACCTGAGTCTAAAAAGTGGGTATCACTACAGAGTAGGTCATTCAGATAAGCTGGAATACAAGGGGCCTTGGGGAGTCTTCGAGGAAGACTCTATATCTATAGACATAATCCATATGTTCCAAAAGACTTCGGCAGAATGCAAGCCCTCTGATTTTAAAATACTGCTGAACGATATAAGCTCCTTGAATTTAAGACATGTCTACATTTGTAATTTCCTTTAACCCAGGCATGAATTAGTCTGGATATATGGAAGCTTTCTTCTACTCACAGATTAATTGAGTCACTAAGAGACCTACTTTACAAATGTCTCCTATAACACTCTTGCAGTTCCAAATGGTCTCTTCTATTATTAACACTATACTCTATAAAATGAAAGCATAAAAGGTTTTCAGGAGGAGAAAAACAATAAAATTCCTTCTTTGCCCATAAAAATGGACAGAAAGTTCCACTCAAGAGCCCTAGACTGCCCCACACATATCAGGGATAATTGGTCTCTGAGTTAAAGCTGCTCTTTGGTATTCCAGGGGCTAAAGTACTTACAATGTAAAAACTTTGTTCCACTCAGGGTTGAGGTTTTTGTAAATGGTATGTGTCTGAAGTCGGTCATTTCCTAACTCCAACAGGCAAAAGGGATCACTCTTCCCTGCAAAGAGAAAATGGACAAGGGTCAGAGACAAAGGAATCTCCGTGGTCAGAGGCAAATGAGCCTCCAAAGTGACAGAGGCAAAATCAACACAAATCATGCAGTTTTTTTTTTTTTTTCAATTACTATTCAACCCTAAAGAAAACCAATCCTGAATATCCACTGGAAGGACTGATGCTGAAGTTAAGCTACAATACTTTGGCCATGTGATGCCAACAGTGGTTCACTGAAAAAGACTCTGATGCTGGGAAAGGTTGAGGGCAGGAGGAGAAGGCGGCAACAGAGGATGAGATGGTTGGATGGCATCATCGACCCAATGGACCCAAGTTTGAGCAAGCTCCAGGAGATGGTGAAGGACAGGGAGGCCTGGCATGCTGCAGTCCATAGAGCTGCAAAGAGTAGGACATGACTGAGTGACTGAACAAAAACAATATTATTTTTTAAATTTACTTAATATTGGAGTTGATTTATAATGTTGTATTAGTTTCCATATATCACAGTGATTCAGCTATACATATATCTACTCTTTTACAGATTCTTTTCCCATTTAGGTCATTACAGAATATTGAGTTCCCTGTGCTACACAGCAGGCCCTTGTTGATTATTTTATATGTAACAGTGTATATATGTTAATGCTAAATGCCTAATTTATCCCTCCCCTCACCTCAATCCCTTTGGCAACTCTAACTTTGTTTTCTAAGTCTGTGAGTCTGTTTCTGTTTTGTAAATATGTTCATTTGTACCACTTCTTAAGATTCCACATATTATAGTAATACAATTGTGCTAGCTGGTAAAAAACAGACTTGTGTTTGCCAAGGGGGAAGATGAGAGAAGGACAAAGTGGGAGTTTGGGGTTAGCAGGTGCAAAGTATTATACACAGGATGGATAAACAAGGTTCCCGTGTAGAGCACAGAGAATTATATTCAATATCCTGTGATAAACCATAATAAGAAAGAGTATGAAAAAGAAGAGTATGAAACAGCATGAAAAAGATGACTATATGTATAACCATCACTTTGCTGTACAGCAGAAATTAATATGCCATTGTAAATCAACTATACTCCAATTTAAAAAAAAACACCTGTGCTTTTTTTTTTTTTTTTAAAGAGGTGAGCCTCTTTTTTTTTTAGCAAGCCCTATAAACTCTGTGTGGGAAAGCCAAGTGTCAGGGAACTTACAGGACTGGGACTGACATGCAACCCAGACCCAGCCTTGAGAGCAATGGCAACAGAGGATTCACAAGAGCAGGTATCAAAGTGGCACACGACAGGGCCCATGTTTGTGTTTTGTTTGAAAACAGAAGCACATCTCTGTTTCCTTTCTAAATTCTCTTTGAGTGAATATAATTACTCATCTACAATTGGAAGTCTATGAAAACTGACATGCTTCTACAGGGTGATGAGAAAAATGAGAAAAAGTACAATCACAGCTATTTTGGTGGCTCAACAATAAGCAATCTCCCAGTCTCTGGGTTGGGAAGATGCCCTGGAGGAGGAAATGGCAACCCATCCCAGTATTCTTGCCAGGGAAATCCCATGGATAGAGGAGCCTGGAAGGCTACAGTCCACGGGGTAGCAAGAGTCGGACACAACTTGGCAACTAAACCACTACCACGATGGCTACTTAGCAGCTAAAACTCTGCTCTGGAATTGAGTGGCCATACACACATCTGATCTTAGAAGTCAGTAAATTATGAAAGTATACATGGGACACTTCTGGTGCTCAGAGACATGCAGAAGTCTAATTTCACAAGGTAAATCCAAAGTTTTTAATCTTAAAAAATATTGAGGATAAGCCTTTACTTCTCCCATCTCATTTCTTTTTCCATCTTACCTCATATAGCACCCAAAAGAAGAAAAAATTAGAAAAACCAGAATCCAAAGGGGAACCCAGAAAGTGACCACATAAGAAGCCTCTCCCCTTTTGTTCAACTTGACAGACGGATCTAGAGAACTGTCTGGGGTCTCTAACATCCATAGGACGTAAACACATGCCTGACTCTGCACACACAGGTGCTCTGTAAAGCAGTGTGTACTGAATAAACTGGGGGCATAAAGACAGATATACCTCCAACAAATGGACGAGGAATCCAGACCAAGGCCTAACTCAGACACTACTCAGGCCACGTGACCTACTGGCTTACCATTCAGGCCGTTGAACCTACATTCAATGAACTTAATAACTAGGGGCTCTGAGGTGTTGCACGTTCTTAGAGGGACACGTGTGCAGGGACTCACACGAAGATATTTCAAAAACAGAAGACAGGAAGAGCAGCTGACTGGATAAGAGTCACTAACAGGAGATTCCATTCAGCTGACTAGTGGCCTGAACGCTTATATGACTGGCCAGACCTTTTAAGCCAAGACTATTATCTCAGTGGCCAGGAGTCAGGGATCGAGCGGTGGACACAGATAAATGTGTCGGGGTTGTCAGTTACAAGCAGTGGAAAGGATCCCTTTCTAAACTTAGCAGCAGAGGACTTTGTCAAAATAATAGCAAGCAGCTCTCAGGATCAGTCAATCCTAAAGGAAATCAACCCCGAATACTCATTTGGAAGGGTCTTATGCTGAAGCTGAAGCTCCAATACTTTGGCCATCTGATGAGAAGACCCAAGTCACAGCAAAAAAAAAACCGAGATGCTGGGAAAGATTGAGGGCAAGAGGAGGAGGAGGCAGCAGAGGATGAGACGGTTGGATGGCATCACCAACTCAATGGAAATGACTTTGAGCAAACTCCAGCAGATAGCGGAGGACAGAGGAGCCTGGTGCGTGCTGTTCATGCAGTCTCAAAGAGCTGCACAAGACTAGTGTCTAAACTACAACTCAGGATCGGTGCACAGACTGGGAACTCAGGTTTGAAGTTACTGGAAACCAAAGGCTGAGGGATACTCAGGCATAGAATCTCAGTCAGTCTCTCTNCCAATTTAAAAAAAAAAAACACCTGTGCTTTTTTTTTTTTTTTTTAAGAGGTGAGCCTCTTTTTTTTTTTAGCAAGCCCTATAAACTCTGTGTGGGAAAGCCAAGTGTCAGGGAACTTACAGGACTGGGACTGACATGCAACCCAGACCCAGCCTTGAGAGCAATAGCAACAGAGGATTCACAAGAGCAGGTATCAAAGTGGCACATGACAGGGCCCATGTTTGTGTTTTGTTTGAAAACAGAAGCACATCTCTGTTTCCTTTCTAAATTCTCTTTGAGTGAATATAATTACTCATCTACAATTGGAAGTCTATGAAAACTGACATGCTTCTACAGGGTGATGAGAAAAATGAGAAAAAGTACAATCACAGCTATTTTGGTGGCTCAACAATAAGCAATCTCCCAGTCTCTGGGTTGGGAAGATGCCCTGGAGGAGGAAATGGCAACCCATCCCAGTATTCTTGCCAGGGAAATCCCATGGATAGAGGAGCCTGGAAGGCTACAGTCCACGGGGTAGCAAGAGTCGGACACAACTTGGCAACTAAACCACTACCACGATGGCTACTTAGCAGCTAAAACTCTGCTCTGGAATTGAGTGGCCATACACACATCTGATCTTAGAAGTCAGTAAATTATGAAAGTATACATGGGACACTTCTGGTGCTCAGAGACATGCAGAAGTCTAATTTCACAAGGTAAATCCAAAGTTTTTAATCTTAAAAAATATTGAGGCTAAGCCTTTACTTCTCCCATCTCATTTCTTTTTCCATCTTACCTCATATAGCACCCAAAAGAAAAAAAAATTAGAAAAACCAGAATCCAAAGGGGAACCCAGAAAGTGACCACATAAGAAGCCTCTCCCCTTTTGTTCAACTTGACAGACGGATCTAGAGAACTGTCTGGGGTCTCTAACATCCATAGGACGTAAACACATGCCTGACTCTGCACACACAGGTGCTCTGTAAAGCAGTGTGTACTGAATAAACTGAGGGCATAAAGACAGATGTACCTCCGACAAATGGACGAGGAATCCAGACCAAGGCCTAACTCAGACACTACTCAGGCCACGTGACCTACTGGCTTACCATTCAGGCCGTTGAACCTACATTCAATGAACTTAATAACTAGGGGCTCTGAGGTGTTGCACGTTCTTAGAGGGACACGTGTGCAGGGACTCACACGAAGATATTTCAAAAACAGAAGACAGGAAGAGCAGCTGACTGGATAAGAGTCACTAACAGGAGATTCCATTCAGCTGACTAGTGGCCTGAACGCTTATATGACTGGCCAGACCTTTTAAGCCAAGACTATTATCTCAGTGGCCAGGAGTCAGGGATTGAGCGGTGGACACAGATAAATGTGTCGGGGTTGTCAGTTACAAGCAGTGGAAAGGATCCCTTTCTAAACTTAGCAGCAGAGGACTTTGTCAAAATAATAGCAAGCAGCTCTCAGGATCAGTCAATCCTAAAGGAAATCAACCCCGAATACTCATTTGGAAGGGTCTTATGCTGAAGCTGAAGCTCCAATACTTTGGCCATCTGATGAGAAGACCCAAGTCACAGCAAAAAAAAAAAAACCGAGATGCTGGGAAAGATTGAGGGCAAGAGGAGGAGGAGGCAGCAGAGGATGAGACGGTTGGATGGCATCACCAACTCAATGGAAATGACTTTGAGCAAACTCCAGCAGATAGCGGAGGACAGAGGAGCCTGGTGCGTGCTGTTCATGCAGTCTCAAAGAGCTGCACAAGACTAGTGTCTAAACTACAACTCAGGATCGGTGCACAGACTGGGAACTCAGGTTTGAAGTTACTGGAAACCAAAGGCTGAGGGATACTCAGGCATAGAATCTCAGTCAGTCTCTCTTCCAAGGAAAACTGGCCTCACAGAGATTTCTGGTCCAGGCCCTAAATGTTATTGTTTAGTTGCTTAGTAATGTCTGACTCTTTGCAGCTCCATTGTACTGTAGCCCACCAGGCTCCTCTGTCCATGGGATTCTCCAGGCAAGAGTACTGGAGTGGGAAGCCATTTCCCTCTCCAGGGATCTTCATGACCCAGGGGTTAAACCTGCATCTCCTGCAATGCAAGTGGATTCTTCACTGCTGAGCCAGCAGGGAGGCCCCCCTAAGTGTAGCTGCTTCTAATATGCATTCTCCAAGCCTGCTTCTTTGCTTCACTTGATGTAGATATAAAGGGATTGCCCTGCCTAGCAAATCCCCATCTCCTAAATTCCAGGGCTCAGGAAGGGAGAACATACTGGCTTCCCACTGAATGAAAGCAAATCAGAATCCCTTCTCCAAAACATACGAGAGAAGCACCCCAATCCTACAAGGGGTTTCTGATGTTGAGCAGCCCAAATCAAACACACAAAAATCTATCTTCATTTTTAAAAAGTCTTGCTTCTTTAAGAAATTTTTTACTCAGACATAAAAAAGTGAGATAATGCCATTTGAAGCAACATGATGGCCCTAAGGATTGTAATATTAAGCAAAGTCAGATAGAGGAAGACAAATACCATATGATATCACTTATATGTGGAATCTGGAAAAATGATACATTTCATAATTTTCCTTTTTTTCATTATGGCCTTTTCTACCTAGAGAAGTTCCTTTGGTATCTGTTGTAAAGTTGGTTTAAAAAAAAAAAAAAGATACAAATGAACTTACTTGCCAAATAGAAATAGACTCACAGACATAGGAAGAAAATTTATGGTCACCAAAGGGGATGGAAGTGGGGAGATAAATTAGGAGTTTGGGATTAACAGATGCACACTATCTGTAGGTACGTATGGTACGTGGTCAGTCACATCAGACTCTGTGAACCCATGGATTATAGCCTGCCAGGCTCCTCTTTCCATGGGATTTTCCCAGCAAGAATACTAGAGAGCACTGCCATTTCCTCCTCCAGGAGATATTCCCGACCAAGGGATTGAACCTGTGCCTCCTGTATTGCATGTGGATTCTTTACCACTGAGTCATCTGGAAGCCTATTCATACTAATGAATTAGATAACCAACAAGGACAGCATAGAAACTATACTTAATACTTTGCAATAATCTCTAACGGAAAAGAATCTGAAAAGGAATATATATGTGTGTGTGTATGTGTGCACACATGTGCATGTGCATGCATGTGCGTGCATTTAACTGCATCATTTTGCTGTGCACCTGAAAGTAACACAACAGGGTAAATTATCTATACTTGGATTTTTTTAGAAAAGCAGGTCTTACTCTGGGGCTGTGTCTCACAGGGTACAGGGTGGGCATTCAGTGGGGAGGTACGTGACACAAAAAAGTGAGATAATACCATCTGAAGCAACATGATGGCCCTAAGGATTGTAATATTAAGAAAAATCAGGAGAGAAGTCAGTGGGGAAGGTCACGACATCTCTTGAGTAACTGTGAACTTGAAAGGACCCACGTGCTCTTGGCTTAACACTCTGGTAGACGATGCTGAGCTCCTCAACCCAAACTGAAACAGCACTTAACCGCTCGTCAGACTGTTGGGAGGTGTCAGGGCTGCTCCTCCGGAGGCACTGGCGTGACATTCCGTCAGCGCTGGCTCAGGGAAAACCGTCTGACACTTGTACTGAGCCCTGGGGTCCCCCCGCCAGCAGGGAGTCAGGGGCCTGGCCTGCACAGGTGGGCTGAGTCCTGCCCACCCTGCTCTCGAGCTCACACTCTGCTGTCCCAGGTAATGAGCAACAGACTTCCTTCCAGAACCTGGGAGCTTCAGTTGTGTGCCTCTGGGGAACACACTGCGCTGACTCTCTGAAGATAATCCCGTCAAAGCTCATTAAAATGCTGATTTATTAATATTCCAGGAGAAACAGGCAGAGATGAGGAAAAAGAAGTAAAGACATTAAAACATCTATAGAGTAGCATGCACACTTTAGGACTGATGGCCCAATGGTTAAGACTCTGCCTTCCAATGAAGGGGGTGGGGGTTCAATCCCCAGTCAGGGAACTAAGATCCCATGTACCATAGGGTATGGCCAAAAAAATTTAAAATAAACAGGTAAATAAAATTTAAAAAGAAGATTCCAGACAGATGGGGACTTTCTGTAAAATTTAAACAGTATTTTTATCTGATCATGATAAAATGATCTCCCATCACAAATGAAACATCCAAATGTTTCCCAAGAGAACCAAGCAAACAGTACCAGGCAAAAGGACATAGCTACACTTGGGTCCGCCCTCTTGCTCTTTGCTCCCCCTGTTTTTACAGGGTGAACATCCAGATGACCTCTTCTGCATCCGCATGCCAAGTCACCTTGACATGGCTACACCATTGGTAATTCAGATTCACGGTGGTGGTTCAGCGCCTTGCTCTCAACAGCCTTTGCTGTTTTCGAACAGCACGTTAAAATCCATTTGTATTCCTCTAACAGCAGGTAAAGGTTTCACGTTTAAATAACTTTACCTTTATATCAGTTACAGAAGTTGATTGACAAGCAATAAAAGTATTTGAGAGGTTGTATCATTCATCTGAAAAATATTTATTAAACTCCCATTCCGCTCTTGGCACTGAAACAGGCCCCGATGTACATGGACCACCAAGTCATTACCTTCAAGGGACTCTCAGAATAATCACACTTTTCAGCAAATGTCACCTTTTCGGTGAAAACTTCCCCCACACCCTCTGCCGGTGGACTGAGCCATTTTCTCCTGTGATCTCTGATGACATGCTGTCCTTATCTCCCTTCTATTGCTCACTGGTACATCTCTGTTCTACATTTAGCCCTGAATTTCATTTAAAGGACGCAATGCAGGCAGAGCCAAGGTATGCGTGGGCCCCTCCCCTGTGAAGAGTGTCCTGGCCCAGTGGGAGGGGGCAGCTGGGGACTTCGGTGCCCAGGGATGGGTGTCGGCTGGAGGGAGCCAGGCTCTCCCAACTCCGGGTAAGAAACCATGCTTCATGCAGTTCTCCTTTAATCCTCATGCCCATTCTATGAGGTAAAGAGTATTTGTGCCATTTTCCAATGAGGAAACTAAAGCTCAGAGACATTTATCTGGCTTAAGTTCAGAAAGATTTCACAGTGGAGGTGAATTCTGAGCAAGGTTTAGGAAGTGGCTGACTTGGCCAGCAGAAATGGGTAGGTCCTTGCTAAGGAGACCGGAAGAGATCAGAGCATTACATTCATTAAGCAGATAGGTGATAGATACAGAGAAAGATAGATACAGTGATAGAGAGACAGACACACACAGAGAGACGCATACATACACACATGGGGATACAGAACCCGCTTGCCAGTGCAGGAGATGGTAAGAGGCCTGGGTCGATCCCTGGGCCAGGAAGATCCCCTGGGGGAGAGCGTGGCAACTCACTCCAGGATTCTTGCCTGGAGAATCCCACGGACAGAGGCCCATAGGACTGCAAACAGTTAGACCTGACTGAAGTGACTTACCGTGCATATACAGATACAGACAGGGATGAACACATACACACACACATACAGCTAAACAGTGGTGATCAGGAAATGTAAGAGACTGGTGGATAAAGGAATAGACTGGCTGGAAGCCTCGACGGCCATAACCAGAGCTTTTTTTTTTTTTTTTTTTTAATTTCTTTATATTTATCTGGCAGCCAGGAACCACCACAGACTATCAGTCAATACAAGGGGCAGGGCTAGAAGAAAGAATTTCCAGAAGAAGCTAATTCCTGAAGCCAATTGTGGTGCATTACAGCCCAGGCTGGGGGTGCAGATAATGGCAACAGCCACTCCAGACTTCATTCCCCAAACCTCTCCCTTCAGTTCCATTATCATCTCTAATCATTTGTTGATAAACCTTACTATCATGTATTGGAGCCAATTCTAGTGCTCATCCTGAAAAATCTATGTTCTCTCACAATTCACCCACACCATCCATCCTGATCTGACCCTGATCCTAAACCCTTTATCAAGGTTGGAGCATTTGTGCTCCATCCCTGAGCAGCACAGAGGTATGGGGCTCAGTCCTGCTTCTTATTCTGCATGTGGAATGGCTTCTCCCTGCAATGTTCTCCCAAGCCCCACGCCTCTCCAAAAACATCAAAGACCAGCTAGCCTTCAAGGCCTACGTCAAGATGTAGCATCTTCAAGGAACTTTCTTTGCCACCTTGAACTCCAGGGAGCTCCCCTCTCAACCTTCTACGGATTTTAACAGAAGAGAAAATCCTGATCTCTCTTCATTCTAGACCTAACTTTCATGGATCTCCTACTTTCCCGAGTGGGTTGCAAGCATCTCTGATCCAACTGATGGCCTCAGTGGTGCCCTGCAGATGAGGGTCTGATCACTTCGCAGTGGCAGATGTCCAGACAAAAGTGGGGACAGACAGCTCTTGCTTCAGACTATGAAGACCACAAAAGAAGAAGACAATTTTGCTGAGATGTTTGCTTAACTACATTTCTGATGTTGTAATATTCCAGCACAAACAGAGCAAGAACTGGAAACATGAGAATTTTTCCTTCTTCTAACTCCACTCCCTGAGAGGGGCTTCCCTGGTGGCTCAGACTGTAGAGAATCTGCCTGCAATGCAAGAGACCTGTGTTTGATCCCCAGGCTGGGAAGACCCCTGGAGGAGGGAATGGCAACCCACTCCAGTATTCTCACTCAAGCTCCATGAAACAGCATCATCTGAATTTGCCCAACACTTCCCCATGATTCACTCTTGCACCTCCAAAATGCTTGCTCTATACAGCCACCAAAATAAACTAGTATTTAAGTTCATATGAGATCATATCACTCCCCTACTTAGAAAGAGCTCTAATTTCTTCCCCTGGACCCCGTGTTCCTATATAATCCAGTCCCACCCATACATTAGCCTTCTTGCCCCTCAGGGTCACCGTCCTCTGTTCTCCAGTCTCACTCACTTCTCACACGTCTTGGAAAAGCCCTGCAGGCCTGGAATGTGTTGTTCCCTCACTTGAAAACGCTTTTCCTTCATCTCTGCTGTGTTAACTGCTCC
>SJYW01014604.1:252438-264681 GCA_006410735.1 Raphicerus campestris
TATATATATATATATATATATATATATATATATACACACATTATTCCAATGTTCTGAAATACCAGGAAAGTAATGAGAATTCAATTTCTCCAAAGTTTCTTTTTATGGCCACATTATCAAAACATCAGTAACCGCTAGTGAGGGACATCCTCCTAGCTTTGATCAGAGCAGCAGGAGTGACAGGTATTTTCTTTTTCTAATTGCTACCTGCAAAGATGCAACATTAAAATTGGCAAACCCACTGACTGCAGAGCTGGCAAATGCATTTGTTTCTCCTCTAGGACAACAGGTCCCTGCACTCTGCAAACTGTAACCTTCACCTCCATAGGGACCACTGCCAAGATCTGCCCCCATGGACTTTTGCTATATCAGAGTCCCTGAATTTTAGGTAAAACAAACTTGAAGCATCAGTTATCATGGTTATTTGGTATTGTTTCTAAGAAACAATTACAACAACAACAAACAAAAAATATCATTTAAAAAAAGTAAGAAGGTTGCAAAGTTCCATTTTGAAATGACCATTGTTCTTTGAGAAGGTCCCTGGCTATGCAGAGTAAATGCAGTTTTAAAATTATTTTTAATTAATTAATTTATTTTAATTGGATGATAATTACTTTACTATATTGTGATTTTTTTTGCCACACATTGACATGCAATAACTGATTTTTTTAAATGTAGTTCTTTTTTAGTTGCAGGGGTGAATACTCTGTTTCCTGAGCAACTAAAATGAAATACTCATCAATAAATAAGGCTGACTGGAAAATGCTGGGTACAAATAGTTACTTATTTCTTCACTATTCCTGGCACTGGCAATGATGCATACCTCTTCTNTTTTAGTTGCAGGGGTGAATACTCTGTTTCCTGAGCAACTAAAATGAAATACTCATTAATAAATAAGGCTGACTGGAAAATGCTGGGTACAAATAGTTACTTATTTCTTCACTATTCCTGGCACTGGCAATGATGCATACCTCTTCTGATCCATGATCAAGTGAAGCTAGTGTTTTTTGGTTTTTTTTTCTGCATATCAACTGAATTGGTAATAACAACAACAGTAATAAAAAGGATGAGTTGACATGGTATGATATAATGGCTAACATCTTGGAGGTATTACATCCTATTGCTTCATCACAGCAACCACAATTCACTTCTTCCATAGAGAAAAGTTGCTTTAGAACTCTCTGGACTATATCCACTTTGTTGCCCTAAAGCAATACACCTTGGTTTGGAGCAGACTGAGTGAGTCTGTTCACCTGTGAAGTGAGCCAACCTATGAAGGACATGGACTGTGAGATCTGATTCCAACAATAAAGATCCATATGGTCTAAAGGCATATTTAGCTAATGACAAGGATCTTTGCTTCAAATCAGAAGAAGAATAATTTTCTCATAGGTAATACAGAGACAGTAAAACACCAGGGCATTTAGTCAAATAACATAGCATTATTTGATTTATAACTACTTCTTTTTGTTACTGGAATCTTCCAATACTCACCTTCATCCACTCCAAAACTACTGCATATCTTGAATATAAAGAAAATGACCAAATGGTAGCATTTTCTACCAATATTATTCTTCTGAAAAAAGGGTTCTGCCTTATAGACTGATCTTTACAAAAACTTTCATCTTCCAGGTTTCTCTCCTATTCACTGTAACAGTGAAAATACTCTTTGGAGAATTCATATTGGCCTGAAACAACCTCCATAAATTCTAGTTTTGAGGATGGTTTATGGAAGTCACCTGATAGCAAGCATAAAATAAGGTAAGTTTTAAAAGAATATTTCCACATATGGATGTAGCTATACACAAGTCTTTTAATGCATTGCAATTAGTTCCTGGTGATCACAAAATATAAAACTACAAAAAAGATTTTCTGAATATACTGCTTGAAGGCATATATGAATTCTTGGGCCTTGAGATGATGTTTACCGAGCCATCAACAATCACAAATTCAAAAAGTGCCATATAGAAACACTGAGATGGAAGTAAGACACAACCGGCTCTGGAAAACTGGTAAATAATTTTACATGCGTTTTAGTGATGAAAACTAAAATTACTTCTGATGAAGGCACATGAAATGTCTGAAATAAGTGTTTTAATATACTGTTTCAAAAGAAAGGAAAATGTCTAAATCAATCTAAGCCTATATAAGCATTTGTAAGTAAACTGATGAATATCAGAAGCCCTCATTGAAGTATTTCATCCACAAACTGAGACTTTTTATATTCATATTGGCCAAAAAAGCATTTTTTAAA
The DNA here is from genome assembly GCA_006410735.1 of Raphicerus campestris. NCBI lineage: Eukaryota > Metazoa > Chordata > Mammalia > Artiodactyla > Bovidae > Raphicerus > Raphicerus campestris. Next base: position 254,693 of record SJYW01014604.1, read on the forward strand.
ATATTCTCACGGGACATTTCCTTAACACTGTGATCATCTTGTAGAATGATNTGTAAGTAAATTGATGAATATCAGAAGCCCTCATTGAAGTATTTCATCCACAAACTGAGAATTTTTATATTCATATTGGCCAAGAAAGCATTTTTTAAAATATTCTCATGGGACATTTCCTCAACACTGTGATCATCTTATAGAATGATTTCCACTGGCTCATTTTTTGAAGGAGAGTGAGGAGAGCTCTTTTCTAAACTTATATATTCTATAATTTTTGTAATATAAAGTGCTTCTAATTAACAATTTCTTTTCCAGAATCTGAGCTACCCCAGCCTCAGAAGTTGAGGTTACACAGAGAGCAGACCTCATTCTAAAATTAAAACAACAAAACGCGCTACTGCATTAATAGACAGCTCTATGTCGTGTAACACTCTTCATATCCACCAGTTTACTTGGTAAGTAAACTGTCATACAGGTGTCTAAACTGTTAGTACAAGGGTATAATTCGGCAAGGAGAGGAGAGCCATTGTCTAATCAGACACTGGAATGTCTGGATTATTCTCACCTTAGTCAAGCAGAATTCATCACAGGTCTGCTCTAGCCTCTGTCTATAAGTTCCAATTCATGAGGCACCAAGACAAATTTCATATACCACGCTATCAATGGCAAAGTGGTTCCGTGGCTCAGACTTTGGTTGCTGTTACAGAAACGTGCCAGCCAGTCGGACTGAGGATCCAGGCACTACACTGTACACTCTGCCAAGGACAGGACGCTATGTCCACAGTACAGCGAGAGATGGACAGACGTTAGTCTGTCTTCTGAAGCCCTCTTAAAAAACTTCAGACATGTGACCAGTAAAGAAGTCATGACACGAATCACCCACAAATGTCTCTGAAAGCCAAAAGGACTAGCACATTATCAAATCACAGCAAGATTATTTGCAAAGGATAATGTGAAAAATGTAAAGTGAGAGAATCTGTTTGCACTTTTTCTTCTGACTCTACTTGAAACAATATGATTTCTCTGTACATGCTTCTACTGAGTAAAACATTTCGCTTACCATCGGACCATTTCAAGGCAGGAAATAAATAAAAATGAAAAAAAATGGATGAAAAAGATTTTTATACCTGAGAAATCTGCTGCTAAGAGATCTACTGCCTTTAAAACCTTCACTTGTAAAATGCCAACGTCCTTCATATCTTTCAGGGAGTTCTGTAAGCCCTGGGGGAGGAAAGGAGATCCAATGAACACAGCTTTCTGATACATTGTTTAATACCACCAAGTCCTACAGGAAGTACCTTCTAGATTTATCATCACCTTTCTCATGCAAAGCTAGGTGAAGTTCCAAACCTCCTTATATTAGTTGACAGGGAACTTCAGCATTTGCAACAATCAGATTCAAACTGACTGAGAATTAATTAACTTCAGGTTTAAAATAAACAAATTATAGAGCACAGGCAATCTACTTCTAACATTGCCCCCTGGTGATAGTATAGACATCCCACCAGGAAAATGGGTGTAAAATGACATTGATTCTCTGTTCCTTCTTCTTTCTCTATAAAGAAACTTTTAAATCACCCCAAAAGGCAACATTATTCTGACTCGGTTAGAATAAACTTTATGGGTATCAGAGAACTAAACCTGGACACTTCCTGGATACATACTACCACCAGAAAGAGTGGGGATGGAAATAGAATGAATTTTCTAGTCCACATCAGAGCCTACTCATTAGAGACTGCACATCCAGTATTGCTCTGTATCACATTTACTTCAATTTTTAGTTGGCATGTGCCAAGCTCTAATATACCTACTAATAATTCTTAAGCATTTACAGATATTTAAATGTCTATCACACTACATTGTTTAGAAATTGTGCAGGAAAGAGATAAGCAGATAAATGCTCTTTGCCTGCCTCCTAAACACATCTGCTGAAAAAGATGTACTTTCAAACCTTTGAATACAATATTTCCATCATTTCCATCACTCCATATTTTTAGATAACTAAAAACCTGTGGTAAGTTCATCCCAGAGATTTATGGAAGGGTAGTAAGACCCCTATTATTTAGACATTTCAGGTCAGAATCACAAAAGCTTAATAACAGTTAAGGTTTGCCTAATGTAATATGCACCATTCCTAAGAACTTTTTAGAAGCTGCTTCTTCAAATAGTATTTTCAATCTTAAAAAAAAAAACACTAGTATTTAAGATGGACACATTTGAAATAAACTATTTTCATAATTTTGAGGTGAAATGCCTTTGAAGATTATCTGTTCTCAAAACCTAAAAAACAAATCCAGGGATCTGGAACTTGTATCTTACAATGCAATATTCTTTTCCCTCTTAAACACTGGCCAGCTATCTAGCTCAGAACGAAACAAAACACTTGATCTTTTTATTTTGATTCTATCTTTTCAAGTCTCTTTTAAATTAGTATTCCCCAAATCTTGAGGCACTATGCAAAGCAGTCATTTTGATCTTACCTAATGTTACCTTATAAATACATGAAACTCCTCATGAATTTGGAAAATTTTGCGATTTGTCCATGGGAAATTTGGGGGACTTTTGCTTTATTTTCATTTGCTAAGGTAAAGTCATCAAAGAGAATATAAAAAGTGGATTTTGTCAAAAGTTCTTTAAAGTATGTCAACCTTGCATGTAGACTCTTGTGTTGTCAATAAGATGTGTGGCTAGACTTTGTAGTCCTGAAGATAAAGGACTGTTCAATTAATCAATACACCTTGCACAGTGAAGGAGTCTAGAGACACTTAAGTTTATGCTGAGAATAATATTCCCATTAAATTGGGATTCATCTTTGCTTCATTTCCATGCCACTTTCTTAAAATGCACCTTTCATGTGTGTGGCAGTAAAATAAACGTATTGATTTACAAAGAAGATGGAATAAAACCAGAATGCAAATAAAGACACCAACAAAGCAAGAGCACAAGAAATAATGATGAGGACAAACCCATTTGAGTTAAAAATGCTGAGTGGACTTTTAAGAACATTGCAACTAGTTAGGCAAAAATTCACAAACAGTTCTTATCCAGGGGAGTGTGGAACAAGTCTCCCATGCCTCTCTAGGGCTTTGTTTTGCTTTATAAGACACAGTATTTTCTCACTTGAAGATGTGTATAAGAGACAGNTTTGGTTTTTTTTTCTGCATATCAACTGAATTGGTAATAACAACAACAGTAATAAAAAGGATGAGTTGCCATGGTATGATATAATGGCTAACATCTTGGAGGTATTACATCCTATTGCTTCATCACAGCAACCACAATTCACTTCTTCCATAGAGAAAAGTTGCTTTAGAACTCTCTGGACTATATCCACTTTGTTGCCCTAAAGCAATACACCTTGGTTTGGAGCAGACTGAGTGAGTCTGTTCACCTGTGAAGTGAGCCAACCTATGAAGGACATGGACTGTGAGATCTGATTCCAACAATAAAGATCGATATGGTCTAAAGGCATATTTAGCTAATGACAAGGATCTTTGCTTCAAATCAGAAGAAGAATAATTTTCTCATAGGTAATACAGAGACAGTAAAACACCAGGGCATTTAGTCAAATAACATAGCATTATTTGATTTCTAACTACTTTTTGTTACTGGAATCTTCCAATACTCACCTTCATCCACTCCAAAACTATTGCATATCTTGAATATAAAGAAAATGACCAAATGGTAGCATTTTCTACCAATATTATTCTTCTGAAAAAAGGGTTCTGCCTTATAGACTGATCTTTACAAAAACTTTCATCTTCCAGGTTTCTCTCCTATTCGCTGTAACAGTGAAAATACTCTTTGGAGAATTCATATTGGCCTGAAACAACCTCCATAAATTCTAGTTTTGAGGATGGTTTATGGAAGTCACCTGATAGCAAGCATAAAATAAGGTAAGTTTTAAAAGAATATTTCCACATATGGATGTAGCTATACACAAGTCTTTTAATGCATTGCAATTAGTTCCTGGTGATCACAAAATATAAAACTACAAAAAAGATTTTCTGAATATACTGCTTGAAGGCATATATGAATTCTTGGGCCTTGAGATGATGTTTACCGAGCCATCAACAATCACAAATTCAAAAAGTGCCATATAGAAACACTGAGATGGAAGTAAGACACAACCGGCTCTGGAAAACTGGTAAATAATTTTACATGCGTTTTAGTGATGAAAACTAAAATTACTTCTGATGAAGGCACATGAAATGTCTGAAATAAGTGTTTTAATATACTGTTTCAAAAGAAAGGAAAATGTCTAAATCAATCTAAGCCTATATAAGCATTTGTAAGTAAACTGATGAATATCAGAAGCCCTCATTGAAGTATTTCATCCACAAACTGAGACTTTTTATATTCATATTGGCCAAAAAAGCATTTTTTAAAATATTCTCACGGGACATTTCCTTAACACTGTGATCATCTTGTAGAATGATTTTCACTGGCTCATTTTTTGAAGGAGAGTGAGGAGAGCTCTTTTCTAAACTTATATATTCTATAATTTTTGTAATATAAAGTGCTTCTAATTAACAATTTCTTTTCCAGAATCTGAGCTACCCCAGCCTCAGAAGTTGAGGTTACACAGAGAGCAGACCTCATTCTAAAATTAAAACAACAAAACGCGCTACTGCATTAATAGACAGCTCTATGTCGTGTAACACTCTTCATATCCACCAGTTTACTTGGTAAGTAAACTGTCATACAGGTGTCTAAACTGTTAGTACAAGGGTATAATTCGGCAAGGAGAGGAGAGCCATTGTCTAATCAGACACTGGAATGTCTGGATTATTCTCACCTTAGTCAAGCAGAATTCATCACAGGTCTGCTCTAGCCTCTGTCTATAAGTTCCAATTCATGAGGCACCAAGACAAATTTCATATACCACGCTATCAATGGCAAAGTGGTTCCGTGGCTCAGACTTTGGTTGCTGTTACAGAAACGTGCCAGCCAGTCGGACTGAGGATCCAGGCACTACACTGTACACTCTGCCAAGGACAGGACGCTATGTCCACAGTACAGCGAGAGATGGACAGACGTTAGTCTGTCTTCCGAAGCCCTCTTAAAAAACTTCAGACATGTAACCAGTAAAGAAGTCATGACACGAATCACCCACAAATGTCTCTGAAAGCCAAAAGGACTAGCACATTATCAAATCACAGCAAGATTATTTGCAAAGGATAATGTGAAAAATGTAAAGTGAGAGAATCTGTTTGCACTTTTTCTTCTGACTCTACTTGAAACAATATGATTTCTCTGTACATGCTTCTACTGAGTAAAACATTTCGCTTACCATCGGACCATTTCAAGGCAGGAAATAAATAAAAATGAAAAAAAATGGATGAAAAAGATTTTTATACCTGAGAAATCTGCTGCTAAGAGATCTACTGCCTTTAAAACCTTCACTTGTAAAATGCCAACGTCCTTCATATCTTTCAGGGAGTTCTGTAAGCCCTGGGGGAGGAAAGGAGATCCAATGAACACAGCTTTCTGATACATTGTTTAATACCACCAAGTCCTACAGGAAGTACCTTCTAGATTTATCATCACCTTTCTCATGCAAAGCTAGGTGAAGTTCCAAACCTCCTTATATTAGTTGACAGGGAACTTCAGCATTTGCAACAATCAGATTCAAACTGACTGAGAATTAATTAACTTCAGGTTTAAAATAAACAAATTATAGAGCACAGGCAATCTACTTCTAACATTGCCCCCTGGTGATAGTATAGACATCCCACCAGGAAAATGGGTGTAAAATGACATTGATTCTCTGTTCCTTCTTCTTTCTCTATAAAGAAACTTTTAAATCACCCCAAAAGGCAACATTATTCTGACTCGGTTAGAATAAACTTTATGGGTATCAGAGAACTAAACCTGGACACTTCCTGGATACATACTACCACCAGAAAGAGTGGGGATGGAAATAGAATGAATTTTCTAGTCCACATCAGAGCCTACTCATTAGAGACTGCACATCCAGTATTGCTCTGTATCACATTTACTTCAATTTTTAGTTGGCATGTGCCAAGCTCTAATATACCTACTAATAATTCTTAAGCATTTACAGATATTTAAATGTCTATCACACTACATTGTTTAGAAATTGTGCAGGAAAGAGATAAGCAGATAAATGCTCTTTGCCTGCCTCCTAAACACATCTGCTGAAAAAGATGTACTTTCAAACCTTTGAATACAATATTTCCATCATTTCCATCACTCCATATTTTTAGATAACTAAAAACCTGTGGTAAGTTCATCCCAGAGATTTATGGAAGGGTAGTAAGACCCCTATTATTTAGACATTTCAGGTCAGAATCACAAAAGCTTAATAACAGTTAAGGTTTGCCTAATGTAATATGCACCATTCCTAAGAACTTTTTAGAAGCTGCTTCTTCAAATAGTATTTTCAATCTTAAAAAAAAAAACACTAGTATTTAAGATGGACACATTTGAAATAAACTATTTTCATAATTTTGAGGTGAAATGCCTTTGAAGATTATCTGTTCTCAAAACCTAAAAAACAAATCCAGGGATCTGGAACTTGTATCTTACAATGCAATATTCTTTTCCCTCTTAAACACTGGCCAGCTGTCTAGCTCAAAACGAAACAAAACACTTGATCTTTTTATTTTGATTCTATCTTTTCAAGTCTCTTTTAAATTAGTATTCCCCAAATCTTGAGGCATTATGCAAAGCAGTCATTTTGATCTTACCTAATGTTACCTTATAAATACATGAAACTCCTCATGAATTTGGAAAATTTTGCGATTTGTCCATGGGAAATTTGGGGGACTTTTGCTTTATTTTCATTTGCTAAGGTAAAGTCATCAAAGAGAATATAAAAAGTGGATTTTGTCAAAAGTTCTTTAAAGTATGTCAACCTTGCATGTAGACTCTTGTGTTGTCAATAAGATGTGTGGCTAGACTTTGTAGTCCTGAAGATAAAGGACTGTTCAATTAATCAATACACCTTGCACAGTGAAGGAGTCTAGAGACACTTAAGTTTATGCTGAGAATAATATTCCCATTAAATTGGGATTCATCTTTGCTTCATTTCCATGCCACTTTCTTAAAATGCACCTTTCATGTGTGTGGCAGTAAAATAAACGTATTGATTTACAAAGAAGATGGAATAAAACCAGAATGCAAATAAAGACACCAACAACGCAAGAGCACAAGAAATAATGATGAGGACAAACCCATTTGAGTTAAAAATGCTGAGTGGACTTTTAAGAACATTGCAACTAGTTAGGCAAAAATTCACAAACAGTTCTTATCCAGGGGAGTGTGGAACAAGTCTCCCATGCCTCTCTAGGGCTTTGTTTTGCTTTATAAGACACAGTATTTTCTCACTTGATCTTAAGAGGGTCTAGAAAAGTATGCACAACATTGCAAACATTAATATTTGGTTTATAAAAAGCAGTTTTTGTGAATTTAAAATTCCCAAAAATAATATAAATTATTATTTTTTTTTTTACAAAACAGACTCACAGATTTTGCAAACAAATTTATGGTTACCAAACAGGAAACTTAGGGGGAGGGGTAAATTAGGACTTTGGGATTAACATACACACACTACTATATATAAAATAGACAGTCAACAAGGACCAACTGTATAGCACAGGGGACTTTACTCAATATTCTGCAATAAGCTATATGGGAGAGATATCTGAAAAAAATGGATGTATGTACAAGTATAATTAAATAATTTTGCTGTAAACCCCAAACTAACACAACAGTGCATTAGCTTGACCAAAAAGTTCATTCAAATTTTTCCTAACATCCTAATGAAAAACCCAAACAAACGTTTCCTGGCCAACTCAATAAATGGACTATACTCCAATATAAAATAAAATTAAAAGACAAACAAAATAAATTAAAAATACCTATTCATATACACAAACCTGCTAAACAACCTTTTGCCCCCTTGAGGATTTATTTCTGATTTCTCCAAAGAGATCCTGAATGGTAAAATATCCAAACACTTTCTCTGGCTTTTAAATAAGAAGGCGAATTCTAAAATCTACTTTCTCCTTTTCACTAACCATTAACTTCCATGTCTGATGTCTTGTTTAGGAGAAATACCACTGAACTTTGGACAAAGATCTCTTCGGATGCAGTTTTTCAATTCCCAGACTTTTTTCAGCTTAAAGGTGGAGTGGGCGTGGGGTGGGGAGGGGGCGTAGCAAGGCAGAGCACTCACAAAGCGCTGGGTGATCTGTTTTCTCTCGCTGGGGTCTGCCAAGGGGCACACGCACAGATCTGAGACCGAGACCCCTGAACAGGGCGTGAGGGTGACCAGCATCAGAAGGGTCCCCTGGCAGCTTTCCAATGGCAGCTCCAAGCAGTTGGCTTGCTTGAGTGGGAGGGCTGAGATATCCACTTTACACCTGGAAAAGTTACCAGAAGCAGACAGAAAAGCGATTAATGCGTGGCGGCTGCGGACCCTCCAAAGCACCTGATTTTCATTTCATCCCCCCATGAAAGCTCCCACTGTCTGGGCACTGGCTGGTTGAGCAGGGAAGGCTGCAGGGGCTCCCCTGGCCGCTATCACTCCCTCCCGGCGCACCACACCCTCAGTAAAGGAGAGCAAGATGTCCAGAAACTCAAAGAAAAGGCAGCATGGAGAAAGTGGCAAATGAACTGAGAAGCAGCAAATCTCTGCCAGATAAAGTCTGCAGAAAGCTGATGAGATCAAGAACTAGGAAGAAAAACAGTTGCAGAGTTTCAGCACTATGGATGCAGGCTCTAGAAGGCTTCTTGGGGTTGTGTCTTTTTTTTTTTTTTTTAACCAGCCAAGAGAATAAGAGATGTTGGTTCAAAAAGAGGCAAAAAGACAGGAGCCTGTGCAAGCGGGAGAGGGTTAATGGAGAAACCGTTTTCTTCCAGATTAATGCCAACTGGCGAGATTTTATTTAAAGAAATGTGTTAAGGTGTTTTCCTAATAGGCACCGTTCTGCGGGGTTTCCCCAGGTGGGTTTCTGTTAGACAAATGGAGCATGAAGTGTTGTTGATTGATCCCATTTCTGCAGCACAGCCAGAAAAGGCTGCACCCATCTGCTATAAATTGCATGTTTTCCGCCTCTTAACAGTCAATGTTCTGGTGATGTTGAAAACCTCAAACACATTTAAATACAGAAGCAAACACTGAAGGGGGTGGTGCTGAGGTGCTAAGCCATTTATTTGCTTTAACACGGAAAATCCTAAGGTTGCTTGGACCACACTCACTTCGTTCAGTCCAGGTGGGTGAGGCGGCAGGGCTGAGTGGAGGGAGGGCAGGCACTGTGTGGTTTGTGTTCTCATTCCCCATCTCTAGTTACTGAGCCAGATGACTGTCCCAGACTTTATTACAAACACGGACGCACCGCCTCATAATGTCGGACGATAGATTCTTACCCCACATCATTCATGCACTTTTGTAAGTTTGCAGACAATAGCAAACAGGCAAACCTACCTCATTTATAAAGCAATGACAATTTTGAGCCACATGGATACGGAAAAAGTTCCAGTTAAATAAACTTGAAAGAAAGCTTGCAATTCTTTCCCAATTAAAGAGGAAAAACTACCAATATTAAAAGTCTATGCCTATTTTTAGTACAGAATAAAAAATATTTTTACAGTAAGGGATACATACCTATAAAATTAAATTTATGTGGGTATTTATTTGCAAATTACCAAAAGTGATTCCAGTTATAAGAAGAGGTGGCAATTAGAGCTTTTAAGTGTAATAAATTCATCATGTGTTTCTACTGGAGACATTAAAAAATATATGCATATATATTTAAATAACTCTCTATGGTTTGAATCAAAAATTTTTCTGTAGCAGTAAGTAAGTTTACTACTGTGAACAGAGGGGTTAGTAAATTTTGTAAGCAAGTATGTGAGTGGAGAGTTAATTTTGCTGGGGAAGAAATGTCAGGTGCTTTAACTGCGCCATTTCTACAAAACTGCTGCTGCTGCTAAGTCGCTTCAGTCGTGTCTGACTCTGCAACCCC